>CM043113.1:60120354-60221601 GCA_023701765.1 Hylyphantes graminicola
ATTAGGGGACACGCCTTAAAATGACACATTAATATCACTTTAAGCATTTGAACTTATTTGAACTTTAAAATAAACTATCACGCAATATATTATCACGCAATTGGTAACCAATTTTTGTTGCTGGTGGGAAAACTTTTCAGTTGTGAATTGTAATGAGTTAAAGACATGTTCGTTTGAAAGAACAGGTGCAGGGTTGGCACGGTATTTACCATATAAGGTTTTTACCGGTATTTACTATATAAAGTTTTTGCCGGTATTTACCATATAAGGTTTTTACCGGTATTTACCATGGTTTTCACCGCCTTGGTAAAAGCATGTTCTTCCTATGGTTTTCACCACTCTTGGTAAAAAAACATGTTTTTCCCACCTTTTCTGAAATAACATTATATTTATTACTAAATAAACCGATAAATCATTAATTTATGTTCTTGTTGATGATGATGAATTCTAGTTTTCTTTTTATTACGGCATCGATGTGTTTGAAGAACAAATATTCCATAAAAATTACTATTTTTTCCCCAAAAATATTCATACCACAATAGGAAGAAAAAAATTATAAACATCAAGAACAACACCTGTCCAATTATACACACATGTGTGTCTACATATAAAAAGTGTAAATTATATACAGATAGTGAAATAATTGTTTTCAAGCATAGGAAGGAAAATGGTTTTTCCCGGTAAAACATGTTTTTTACCGGTAAATACCAAGTTTTTACCGGTAAATACCAAGTTTTTACCATGTCTTGGTAAAAACTAGTTTTTACCGGTAAAAACCCAACCCTGAACAGGTGTACTGGATTTTTACATATACGTATTTTGATCAGGCTGCTTCCAATGAGTGATATGGTCAATAGCAATATACAAATGATTTGGAATATTTCTAATTTTAATAAACTCAAATGTTATTATGAATAAAAAAATGCGGTAAAAAATGTTTATTTCTTAATTCCTTTTACATATTAAATTATTAGTAAACGTAAATTAGAGCTTAATTTGCTTTTTTTGGGGCATCTCGCTAGATATATAGCTTTATATTTAACTGCGGTTAAGTAACTGAGCTGGCGGCACCCTATCCAATCGTATAGCTAGATCGTTAGCGGCGTCAGAACTTTGAATCGCAACAGATTTAATGTGCTCCAGCCACTTATACACGGAGTTATTTATTAAGTGGATTTTTAATATTTCTCATGTAAACCATTTTATAAAATGGTTAGAGTTATAATTAAACCTTGATAAACTCTGTGGTGTGATGCCTTGAAAACCGACCAACCGAAAATGAATGTATGAGAGACATTGGAAAGTATAAAATGTGAAAGCACAATTTAAATAATTCTACACTTCGGGTAAAAACGCTGTTTATCCTCAATCAGTTTTTCAAATCAAAACACCTAACCAATACCTGTAAATTTCTAAAGTGAAATTGTAACCCTTTCAGTCCTAATGACAATTTGGCATCATCATTTTAGAAATTTTTTCCTGATCGTCCACAGCCATTTATGATATCAAAAAGCACATCATTCGAATCTTCAAACTTTTTTCCATTAAAAAAATATTTTTTATTAATCCCAATAGATATCAACCCTATTTTTTTTTAAATTCTGATCACAAACATGATGATGCCAAATGGCATAGCTGGGACTGAATGGGTTAAAAGTATGATGATTAAAAAACAGCTCCCATATTTATTCCACACATGCAAAAATAATTTGATATTCTTCTTAAACAGTCAAGCGAATATTTTAGAGCTGTCACTCTCGCTTTGCTCGACACACCACACTTTTGCGTGTTCTTTATATACGCCTGAGTTAATCTTGGAAATGTAAAAAAAGGGTGTGTGTCCATTGTCCAAGGAAAGTTGAGACAAGAAACAGGATAGGATGGGAGATGTGACTGTTTTGAATCAGTAAGACAGATTTTTGAAAGCGACAAATAGATAACGAAATATTGCAGCTGTTAATCCTATTCGATGTGCATAGCAATGAGACATTGCAGACGCGACACAAATTAATTAATTAGTCAGTAAAATAAAAATAAAAGTGAATGTTATTATATTACTTGCATACATTTAATTTCAAATTGAAACAATGAAATACAG
Source organism: Hylyphantes graminicola (assembly GCA_023701765.1). Classification (NCBI taxonomy): domain Eukaryota; kingdom Metazoa; phylum Arthropoda; class Arachnida; order Araneae; family Linyphiidae; genus Hylyphantes; species Hylyphantes graminicola. The sequence goes on from CM043113.1 coordinate 60,122,453, forward strand.
TTTTATAATTAAAATACTATTTAGTTAACTTTGCAGTAGGCTTATAAACCTCAAAGCCAAACAGAAAAAATGATAATGAAAAAAAAAATGGGGTGAAACATTTATCTTTGTTTCAAAAATCTATACAAATTTCACTTAAAATTAAATAAAACAAGTGATGCACATTTCATTTGAGAAATATCTTTAAAGGCATTTTTATCATAATTGCTAGTCATTTCTAGCATACCATAGGGAAATCGTTAAAAAATACGGTTTTAGCATTAAAATTTTTTTGCAAATTATTTGCAAATTATATGCAAATTTTTTATGATTATAAAATTGGCTGTTAAATACTATTTTCTAAACTTTTATAATTATCTGAATTAGATGCTAAAAATAAGTAAATTTTTTATATTGAAAACTACCAGCAGCTCCAATGGTTAGCACTCTAACTATTGCACCGGTGGGCCGGCGACGTCCGACAATAAGTAGCAATCTTAGATTTCTTTTGAAATCTGAGCTGTGGAGTAGTTTTAGACAAATTTAATGACAGACGGACCAATGTTCAAAAACCCCTTTTTCAGAATCAGCAATCTTCCAAAACGTACGCTGTAGCGGGTGGGGGTTCGATTCCCACCTTCCCTCTGGGTGTATTTCCTTTCTCTGAGACAGTAAAAATTCGTTTTGTGTCTGTCTTATTTGACAAAGGCTTATAAAGCGGGTGTCTTATCAAGTACACAAGATGGAATATATATGTATCTACCCATATCTCTATCCCAAAGCGTGTCGAACGCAAAAAAATCTCCATTTCGGAATTTGCGGGCTGGGGAGCCCAGTCGGTTAGGCAATCGCCTAGCATGCGAGAGGTCCCAAGTTCGGGTCCGGGCATCGCCAATATAACTGCCGACCTATAAATGGCCCGTGCAGCCCAAAAAATGTCCGATGAATAATACCCCGTGTAAATGAGTGCACGTTAAATATTCTTCAAAGTCCTAACGCTGCGTACGATGTCTCCCTTAACGGTTGCGTTGGGTGCCTATTCAGGTGTCGGCTCGTCACTTGACTGTGGTTCTAAAATACGACACCAGCCTTCAATAGCCCTAATGTGCTACGATAACTCAAAACTAAACTAAACTATAAATTCGAACTGTAGAGTAGTTTCAGACAAAGGCCCTCGCCAGATAACACGGTGAAAAATGCCCCCATTCCAATCGGGCTAATTTTTTTTCTGAAAATACCTCATAGTATGGACAACTTCTCAGCCAAGTTTCAGCTCAAAAATATGACGCATTTTTGAGTAAAAAATTAAAGTTTTTTTTCTTTTTAAATTGATTATTCCCTGAATATATTTGATAAATCCAAAAAACTACTCATGAGTTTTTAGATATCATTGAGTAGTATTCTCAGAAAAATCCGCTCACAAATCTGATCGAGCGATCATTCTTAAAAGTGCAATTTTATTTTTCAAAAAAAAATTTCATGCCAAAATCGTTTGGTCACAACTTAGGATTTTGTCTCTACATATTCCTCTATTATCAATCTATAATATATTTTTTTTTCAGATTTTTAAAATTATTGGACGATAGTTTAAAAAAATAATTCTTAAAGCCTGATTTTTTTGCTCTAAAATCCATAGATTTAAAAATAGCATGCCCACCGATTGCGCAATCCCGTACAACGCAATGATGCGTGATGAATCCACATTTCGTCGTTTTCGCAATGCATCACGGGATACTGATTCACAAAAATGGTTTTTCCGAAGAGTTACATGCAATAAAAACTGCATTTTTAACTTGCTTCTTTTGTGAATATATACCTCATGCCTTACAGAAATTATCAATACGCATGCAGCTATAAAATTATGCTAGCGAAACTTGTAAAAAGTTTTAATTAGTTAATATTGAATATATATATTTTATTAGTCGAATTATCTCATGGTGCCATCTGGTGGCGTATGGCATGCCATGTGCAAGAGCTTGCGAACTGCCTTATGGGATAATGGTTAACAAATGGCTTCACCTTTCCCCCTAGAGGCAGATCTGCTACTTTCTAAATCTATGCTAAATTCTTTAGTCCGAAAGAAATTATTCCAGATTGAATTTCCCCGCCCTTGTTAGGAGTGCCATCTGCCGAGTAAGTAGTGCGAAAAGTCAGGTTTTAAGAATATTTTATTTTTTTAAAACTATCGTCCAATAATTTTAAAAATCTGAAAAAAATATATATTATAGATTGATAATAGAGGAATATGTAGAGACAAAATCCTAAGTTGTGACCAAACGATTTTGGCATGAAATTTTTTTTTGAAAAATAAAAATGCATTTTTAAGAATGATCGCTCGATCAGATTTATGAGCGGATTTTTCTGAGAATACTACTCAATGATATCTAAAAACTCATGAGTAGTTTTTTGGATTTATCAAATATATTCAGGGAATAATCAATTTAAAAAGAAAAAAAACTTTAATTTTTTACTCAAAAATGCGTCACATTTTTGAGCTGAAACTTGGCTGAGAAGTTGTCCATACTATGAGGTATTTTCAGAAAAAAAATTAGCCCGATTTAAATGGGGGCATTTTTCACCGTCTTATCTGGCGAGGGCCTTTAATAACAAATGGACCAATGCTCAAAAACCTCTTTTTTTAGAACCAGCAGTGCTCCAAAACGTATCGAACACAAAAAATATCCATTTCGGATTTCCAACCTCATCACAACACTATCATTACCTTATATTTCATATATATTAGGTAATTGAAAGTAAAACTTTTCCGCTAAAAGCTACGCGATATTTAGTCTTATTAGTAGATTCAGATACATATTTACAATTTTTCGCATGAAATGGCTTGGGTAATATTTATTTATTAATTTGCCCACTCATCTCAAATGGAAATTTAATGGAGGGCAACGATGCATATCGAAAACTGAAATTAACTATCAGCGAAACGTTTTATGTTCATTAACCATACTTTTGAAATGAGTTTTAAAAGCTTTTGCTTCTTATAGGGATGTAGCAAATATTCAATAAGTGGAAACTCCTCGTTCCAATTTGATGGTTTTGGAAGAGAAAGCATTCGCTTGCAGTTATTATACTGAGATAGAGGGAATTGGATATTTAATTACTGACATGAAGTAAGTTTTGGAAATTCTAATATTTAAATTATACACCAGTGTTTTGGACTTCATGTGAAATAAAAGGTGTGTTCAAGTAGGTTTTATGTATGTATCAATGTTAGTATTCTTGATCATTAGTTAAAACGAGCATGGATAGATTATATGCATCGAAAAGATAACGAGAAAAATTAATTTTTTTTTAAAGAAATGGGCAGTTTTTAGTATAGCCGACCAGGCTTTTAGAATTTTGAAGATTAGTTTCATAGTCCGTAAAATAAAATTTCCCAACAATCAATCAAATAATTCAAATAATTTCGATTTAGTTTATAATTATAACTAAATCTTGGTTTCTGCTTGTTGACTATAAAAGAAATGAAATACTTTATATTTGTAAACCAATTTATTCAAATTTCTTGAGAATCTTGTATTATTATCTTTGAAATTTCAGCTAAAGTAAAGTTATCTGGAGCTAATTTTTTTGTTAGCATAAAACGTACAATAAAATGTAATCAGTCTCTTTTGTATACCATGCCGCTCTCTGTAGTTTGAAGATTTACTAGCTGTGTATATGTTTAGAGTTTAAAAGAGCTCATTTGAATTAACTCTTGGCAAATTTAAGAATTGCCACAAAACACTTCAAAGGTTGACTTTTTTACCTGCATCAAATCCTCAACTTTCCAAATCTACATTAAACAAGCAAATACCTGAGAATATCGATGACATCTAACAGAATAATCTTATTACTATTCCAAAACGTTTTACATTTCAAGAACGGGAATATAAAGTAAGTCAGCCATCATTACAAAACTTTTTCGCAATAATCTTCGATTTTCTTTTCGCCGATAACTTACCCAGAATAAAATTCACTTTTCCTTCTACCACATAAAAAAAAGCACACAAGACGAAACATGCATTTTTCACAAGCATCAAGTTCCATTGACACAAATACAAAAAAAAAGTCCAAACCGAACTTGGTCTTGGACTGCACATCAACAAAACTGCAAACTCATGAATGAATGCAACATGGTCCAGAACCAAAAATTCTGCTCAAGTCGTCGCCATTTTTGGAATTTCCAGAATGAAAAAAAAAAGTTCTTTTTCTTGACGGAGGGTTGTTTTCTTGACCATTCGATGACCAGATGGTTTGTTTCGCGAAGCAATTTTTATCGTTTTCGAACGGTAAGTTTTGAGGTTCGACCTCTTTGAGAACGTTAATGGTCATCATCTGTGCGATCATTCGGTTCTGGCAAATCGTTTCGAACGATTTGATTTTGGTAACCTTACTGCGTGCTGTATGAGTGGGGTTAAGTGGGATTTGATGGTGTTTGGCACGAGAAGTGTATAGAAAAATAAAGATTTACAAATAAAATTGAACAGCCTGTGGCTCTCGCTGAACCTTCTAAAGTTAGAATAAAATTGACCGTAAAAATATAGCCCTTGTTGCTGCGTTCTAAAATGCTAAAATTCGTGTAGATATCATAATGTTTATGTATAAACTTATTTTTTAAAACTGTTATTTTTCTTTCGAAAAAAGAAAGCAAACTGTATACCTTAAGGGGGAATGGAGGCGCTGGACCGGGGGTCTCCAAACTCAAGTGCCTCACCGTTAATCCAAAGTGAAAAATTATTTTCTCTGCCGCATTTCTCCGGCTGTATTGAATTTTTTTATATAATAAATGGGAAGGTCGGGACCTGTAAGTTAGCTACATTTATCACACAAAAATTCCGCTTGCAAAAATATTCAGTGAAAAATGTGGCTGAGAATTTGGTTTTTCTCCATTGGAATAACACTAATGCACTTTGCTTTGGAGACCCCCGGTTCTGCGCTCCCATTCCCCCTTAACATTGTTCGTAGCCTCTTTTTTCATTGGAGACGTGAGTCATACAATACTTTTGATTTAGTAACGAAGGAGTGAAGATTGTATTTAGTATTAAAAACTGCGCAAAAAAAGTGTTTGATGAAATAAACATATAGATGGGCACATAAAAAACACATGTTAAGATACAAATTACGAATTCCTTGCTAAATCCATAAAAATTATAATGCAGTATATTATTTAATTTCACTTAAGGCAGGTGGGTACCTTGTATACTAATGTTAAATTGACCGTTTACACGTTTTTTTTCTTTGAAACTAACATGCAAAACAACACAAAAAAATATGTGCATTATATGCACTTTGAACAATACAGTGAATTGAGATTTTATCAATATATAGAGTAGTATTTTTAAATATTATTTTAAGTAATGTGTTTTTTAAAGCATTTTTACATAACAAAATAACAAAATTACACATATTTTTCTCTCCTTCACATTTTTGAGAAATGCTCATTTCAGGAAACAAAATACCCTGAAACAGTTTTCCTGTACAAATTTTAGGTCTATACATAAAATAGTTTATAAGAAAAAGGTAAATAAACCTGAAAAAAGACCATTCTGAGTAAAATGAGATTTAAAGTTGAAAAACTTACATTATGAAAATGCTGCTGATCCATATCCAAATTAAAATTTAACTAGGTTAAACTTGTCTGAATGACATAAAAAGAGCATCGTTGGAAAGCTCTTGAATCTTATTTTACATAAATACTGAAATCAAAAACTTGATTTTTTTGAAAATTACATGGTACTTGATCTGCCTAAATTAGGTTCCTATTACTTTATAGATGCAACTATACAATGCTGAGTAAAAGGACTAACAAAGCCTTATTAAGGAAACGTAAAGACTAATCTCATATAACCTTATACTACAGCGAGCACTAAATTAGGATAACAGAATTACGTCTCGTTATTTCCTGTTTCAATTTATTCTTCATTAAGATGGTTCGGATTTCAACAAGATTTTCTTTATTAAGAACAAAACTACGAAATTTATGAATATACTTAAGCCTTCCCCATAAGAAGTTGAATAAAAATGTATAGCGACGATTTGGAATTTTATGGGATAAACAATTAATTCAATTATTAAAACTAACTTTTTATTTGAACTATTTTATGCATTGTAATAATTTTTCACCATTAGTTATTTTATTTTTTGTGTACATTCATTTTTTTGTAGGTTTGAATCAATTTTATATTTAGTCAACATTTATTCATTTATATACGTTTTCGTTGAAACTCTGGAGTCGAAAGTACTGAAAGCCTCTCGTTAGTATACGATGTCGCTCGAAGTTCCATTGAATGCCAGTTCAGGTGTCGTCACTTGACTAGGATTCTATATTGAGAAGAGTGTATTGACTGTGTATAGTCAATATAAGATAAATGCATACTAAAAAATAATGCGAATGATGTCTGGTATATGTAGCCTCGAGCGAAGCAATAATAAACCAGCTATACAGATCAACTATACAAACCCAATAAAAACAATTATCATTGCATCATCGTTTAAAATTGTCATAACTGGATTAAAAACCGCATAAAATACCGTAGGAACAGTTTCCGCTTTCACCGCATCTAAAGTTATAATCCCATCACCAGTGTCGACACAGTAGTACAGCGTTAACCAATGAATTTGTTGATCAGCGTCCTCTGACGGGTTTTTCCTTTTTTTTAAAAAACAAGTTTTTGAGTGTGCTTTAACATTGCCACTGATCACTGATTTCAATAACATCCGACGTCGTAAGTAATAACCAATAAAAAGTACAGTAACTACGAAAAATTATTAATTAACTATAACTAACTTTTAATTAATATCACTTACTATTAAGTAACTATTAACTAACAAATGTAATAGCTACTCGATTTGGGAACTCTGACAACGCAAAGCCTTAGACATTATAATAGCATAAGCCATTCAATATCTTCCTTTCCCATTCAATTTATCACTAAGAAAGAATACCAATTAATAAATAATTAATTAATCACTTCCTATCGTTCTAGATAAAAATCTTTAGCAAAAAAGATACTTTAACTAGAAAAATAGAACTTTCCGAAACTTCACATTTCGGAAGTCCGGCACAGAAAGTCACATTCCCAACCCTTTATTTCTCGATAAATTAACTCCGGATGTCAGAACAATTCCAATTTATTATTCTACCCTCACTTCCTGTACTGGAACATCTAAACAAAAAAATATTCCTCGAGCTATTTTTTAGTATCTGATAATCGAATCGAATTTAACAAATCTGTCGGGCGATCACGTACATGAACTGAAAAAATAAGTTATAGATAGTTTTAAATTTTTTTGGAGTGGATATAAAAGTTTCCTATTTGGCTGCAAATCTTATACCTGGCATATTGTTATACAATTTTTGAGAAGAAATTCTTTAATTTGTTATTAGTTTACTTTAAAAAAATCTTTCCTGGAAAGGATGGACTTGAGACATATTTTTTGTTCATAATTTTCTTTGTTAAAATGTCAAGGTTTTTATGAACTGTCTATACACTATGTTTTATGCACTATGCTATTTTAGTCACTTTAAAAATGTAAAATGCAGGAAGCATCCAATTCCTTTTTATATTACTTCCATATATTTAAATTATAGACTTCAAATTTCATTTGAATTCATACGTGATTTTAGTATTAATAATTTGGGATACCAGATCAGGGGGTTACAGGTCTTTGATCTGCATCAAAATTCCGATTTGTGAGTGAGAATGGATAGGTGTGAAAGGGACCTTCCTGTAAAACGGATGTGTCCTGCTGACGAGAAAAAGTCGGACTTCATTCCTTGTGGCCATCAACAAAAACGGAAACCACATCACTTCGCCTGAAAAATCGGGTAGTTCTCTACTCCGGGCTCGGTTACCGAGTGGCATTAGAAACAACAACAACAACAGGATTAATAATAAAATATACTTACATTATTGTCATTTTAACTACCCTTGAAAAAAAAAGAATGTAAAACTCCACAAATGTTTTGCCTGCAGTTGGAGTTAAGAACTTTTTAACTTGGAAACTCGCCATTCATACACCATTTTTCGAAATTCTATTTCCTAACTCAGGAATATATTACTACCATACATTTGGATTATAGACTTCACAAATTTCATTTTAATTCATACTTGATTTTAGGATTAATAATAAAATATATTTATATGATTGTCATTTTAACTACCTTAAAAAAAAAGAATGTAAAACCACAAATGTTTTGCCTGCAGTTGTAGTTTAGAACTTTTTAACTTGGCAACCCTCCATTCATACACCACTTTTCGAAATTCTATTTCCTAACCCTTTCTTTTCCTTCCATGACTGTAACTGGAGGGGTTTTTATCAGAGGGGGAGGGGGAATAAAGAAACGGTTCTATCGTTTGCTTTGTCCGACCGACCGTAAAATTGAAATCCCCTTTTTAGCCTCTTCGTTAGTGGAAGATTTTTATTTACCGAATTTGGAATTTTGCCGGAAACGGGGACTCGATTGTCCAATGTATATCATCGAGGGGACTAAATGGCGCTTTTGATCTGTGCCATCTTTCAAGCGGCTTAAATGACGATCCCACCAACAGCACCATCCAACATTTTTCCCATTTGAAGGGCTTAGTGGAAGAACGCGATGAGTGACAAAAAGTGAAAACGAGAAAATGAGCGTAAAAGTTTTTTTTGTTTGAACTTGAATACGTTAAAAATCGCACCTACAAACGGTCAAAAATATACTTAACTTAAAGTTTATTAATAAAGAAGGATCATGCTAATGTTAAATAAGTTAGTAATATGTGCCGCCCTGGTGGCTCAATCGTAGCCTTTGGAGCTGCTAGGGTCGGGTTCGAATCCCGATCAGGCATGGATGTTTGTGACCGTCAATAAATGTTGTTATTTTTCTATATGTTATTCATTTCTTTGTGACCGTAAAAATTCTTTATGTGTCTGTCCCACTTGACGAAAGCTTATAAGCGGTTCCCTGAACAAGCACACAAGCTGCATTATTTATGTACCATACCATACCATAGTAATATGTTCATTGACACAAAAAACTCAATTTTTAGAAAAATGTCACTTAACACGTTCGTCCACAAATCTCTTCATTTCTGTTTTACTATTGCCGCTCTACGATTGTTTGTCATTGTCTTTATTTTATCTCAAAGTGATGACATCCTGTATGATGTATATGGATTAAATTTCAAATGAAGTCTTTTGTAAAAACTACAACAAGAATGAAGTACCGAAACCGATAATTTAATGTTGAAAAGTCAGTTTGTGGTAGGGAACAAAGATTAACGGCTAAAAGGTTGCTACTTTTTTAAAACTTTTATTGCATTAGCAAAAGTTATTATGAGTTGTATGCATAGAATTAAAAAAAAAAACGACTTTTAGAATATGTTTCAGTACTAAGATAAAATGATGCTGCAATCAAAGACTGAAAACTGATATTTGGATCTTCTACTATCGGACCAGGTCAATTTTGGAACTAATTAACTTGTTAATTGTTAATGGGGTGGTTTTAAAAAAATTTCCCAAATGGGGACGCCAGGTCGCATGGGGTTAATAAGAGAATAAATTTTGAAATGCAAGCAAAAGCTTTTGTAAATGCCTGATCCGATTAAAGTGGGATTGCAAGTTAGTTCCCTTTCAACTTTAAAGTAAACAGAAAAGTTTTTCTTTAATTTTTCTTTTAGAGGGTTAAGAAGTCTGCTTGTGTATTTATCGGGAATTGGAAAGTAAGGAATATAGATAAAATCTCTCGACAAAATAGTGGAGTAGGCAGAAATTTTAAGATGCTTGTTCGTTGAGAGAACACCAAAAAGGATTTCAGATATTTCAATTTTTAAAGAAATTTGTATGGTCCCCAATATACTTTTTTGTTAAATGAATTATCGTTTTGATTATCAGTTAAAACTGTAACAATGTTACTGTCATATTAAAAAGGTGAACATTAAAAAAACTTTGCTATTTTATGGGTTTTTTTCTTAGATGCTATGCATAAAGGGTATTTAAAGTGATCAGCAATATCAAATTTATCATAAAATTGCTTTTCCTCATTCAGTTTTATTTATGATTTAAATGTATACTACCAATACTACGTTTCAACACAGTTTAATAATTATACTTAGTAATTGTTTTACCTATATCTCAATTAAACGGAAACTTTTACAATTGTATCTGAATTGTTAATTGTTAAAGGAATACTCTAACACACGATATAACCGATAATTAATGTTAAATATTTAAAAACGTTGAAAATTTTGTGTCTGTAAAAGTACTTGACTTCTAAAAATAAATATCAAACTAATATACATTAGAATTTTATACATTTGAGATTACAAGTTACAAATTGAAAAAACACTTATAATATAAAATTTTTTAAAGAGATTTAATTAAAATCTTACTATAATCATTAATTGAAGTTTTAGTACATTGAAACTAAATTTATAAACATTTCTAGTTATTTGTAAAACTAAAAAGTAATAGAGGAAAAAGTAATAGCACTAGTTTATAAAAATTATATTTTTTGTATAAATATGATTTTTACGAGAAATTAATCATGCATTTTTTAACAAAAAGTTGCATTAAAAGATCAAAATAAAAAAATAAATTGACCAAAAAAAATTATCGAAGATTCTAAAAAGTTACGAAAAGCATAATTCTGGAATTACCATAGTTACAGTTCATTAAAAAAACACCAACTTTTAAACTAATTATATAACTATTTGATTGAAAATGTAATAAAAATATGAAATTATTTGTGTTAGATAATAGTTAAATTAATGCTAGAAGTCAAGAATAGTAGGACCTTAGAGTTATAAATAAATGGAGGAATTATCTTTCTATTAATACTTAATCTTTTAAAGGGCAGTTTTCGCCTAATAGCAAAAGATAAAGGAACATGCAATTAAAGATATCTCTTAGGTGAAGCTTCATTATTCATAACAGAAAAATGATAATTCAACAAGAATTCATCTACATTGTTTCATTATTAAAATATAGTCCGATTCCTAAACTTAAGTTTTCCCCGCGATTAAAATTAATATGTACATTAAGTATAAAGGTATTTTAGCAAATACTTCAGAACGTGCTGTTCTAAAATAAAAAAAAAAACATATTCATTAAATAACTTTTTTAATAAAATGCTTTTAAAAATGTGCGATTTGAACAACTTACTAAAGAAATAGTTGGGCTATAACATTTGCTTTAGAAGTAGTTTGAAAGTAACTTGCAGGGTAGTATTAAAAATTAAAGATGCAATTTCGACTTACTTTAACCCCCCACATTTTTATAAATTTTGTCTATAAATTGTTAAAAAAAAGTTTCTTTAGAAAAGACATATTTATGTTATTTTTGATAGGGAGAATATTTAATGTTTTCTAAAACTACTGAAACTGTAAAATTACACGTCAATTTCCTCTAAAGTTAAACTCATAGTTTCCTTGCGCAGAAACCGCGACCATAGGCACGCGTGGAGAAATCAGATAAAGAGAAAATTTCGGCCGTTAAATTTTGTCTTCACCAGATTGTTCCGTGCGTTTTATAGCGCCGCCCATGGTCGTAGCATCTGTGCAAGGAAACTATGAATTTAACTATAGGCACATTTTCTCTGTAAACAGATGAAATCTGTAACCACAAATACGGATTAAATCTGTTGAGAACAGATTTTCTGTTTTGAAGAAAAGAACATTTGAAATATTCAAACTACACCCGTTGATGCTTTGATGTGGTTGACAGCATGTTTAGCTATTACGCCGTTGACGTGAGTTCATACAATCTTAAAACGAATGAGCGATTTAACTCAGTCTGAGTTAATTCTCACTCCTCCAGTCTAGAAAATGCACTTCCCCGAAAGGAGTGGATCCTTTGTGTGTTAAACCTCCGACGGGATCACTCCAAACAGGGCCGGACTGGCTCCCTAACAAGGGCGCTGTTTAACCGGCCCTTCTTGGATTTAAAAGGCGCCCCCCCCGTCCCCCTCCCCCCGCATACTCTTAGCCAAACTTAAATTAATCTCGGTTCACATACAAAATGTTTATTATTGCTCAAAAGTAAATACAATTATACCTATTTTAGGAAGAATTTATGCGACAAAATAAAACAAGAAGTAATGAATTAACTATAAAATAGCCAAGGGCCAAGGCAATTGTTACTTTAATACTAAAAAAAATTCGGATCTACAAAAAGCACAAAGATATGTCTCTGATATCTAGATTTTAAATCACAAAAAATTGTCAGAGCTTGATCATTCATAGTAAGAAATGTATTTTTAGAGCTCAAAACAACAAATTCAACTACATTGACGCGACCCTCTGCAACTATTAAACGCATAAATGGACAAAAAATACAAAGATGTCTCGGATATTGTGCCTTTCAAATAAAAAAAAATCTAATAGGAAAGATAAAATCAAGCAAAAAAAAGTAAAAGGTTTCTGATGTCAAATGTGCAACCTACACTTTTTATTTGGACGTTCGATACTCGGGAAACTTCAAAACACATAACAAATCGAGGTCCATTAGTCAAAACAGCAGCTGAATCGCATGACATGGTGAGAAGGTATACTTCAAAATTGCAAACTATGCATATATTTTGTCTAAATTTTCATTGTGGAGTGTGAAAATAATTTTGACATTTGACGTGCAGTCTTAGGTCTGAGTTGAAACTAATAAAGAGAACAGAAAGAAGCGAACGCTAACCACGATAAATATTATGTAAGATTTTGCGAATTTTAGGTACCGAAAAAAAAATTACTGGAATTTTGCGCCATTTTACGTTGAATTTTTACAGAGAAAAACTATTTGATTTTTGACGAAATTACATTATTCTCTAAGAATAATAGGACGATTTTATAAGCATTTTAAAAAATGAGGTATACATAATTTTTATCGTTTTTTTAGACTTTTCACCCTCAAAATGAACGATTTAGATGAAAATAAACTTTCCTTTCTATGCAAGATTACTTAAACAAATGTTTTGAACAACCAACAGCACAGCAAGAAGTTAGCATTTTACAAATGTAAGAAAAAAGAAGTAAAATATTTTTAGAAAACACATATTCGAATACCAAAACAAAAGTAATTCCAGACAACATCTGAAAACAACACAACGTGGTATCTGTTGCATAATTCCACGATATGAAAGAACCTTAATGGTTTTTATTATACACAACTAATGTGCGTATTATTTAATTTACTATTAATATTTTATTTTTTTTAAATAAAAAAGGAAGTGCAACAAATAGGATTTTTTTTATTAATTATAGAATAAGAAACTAATCCTCTTACTCTTTAACCAATCTAGCACGTATTTCATGTGATGGTGTGATATTAGCAAAGATCAAGGGAAAATATACATAAAAAAGTCCTATTGAGCCATATCTGCCTACATTTTATTTTTCTTTACTTTGCACTTGTTTAAATACATGCCATGCTCGTTGGCGCACCACAAAAAATGTGACACACAAATAAAAACAGAATAAATGAGAAATATTGGAGTTGAATAAATTGGTCAGATTGGCGCCATCTCTCATCCTTTGTAGTTTACTTTTTATTTTCTGAAACTTAAAGATTTTGGTATTCCGCCTCTCCTTTTCTAAGTTTCCTTTGATCAAAATGTAGCTTTTTAGGCGGGCTTTTTTGGGGGAGGGAAGAGGGGGTCTGACCCCGAACCCTTTTTGAGTAGGAAGGGGGGGGGGATAAATTATTTAGTCAATGAAATACGACAGGGACAGGGGGTAAGCCGACCCCTTGATTCGCGTCTGAACTATTCAATTAATATTCGGCAACAGGCAATGAAATTGTAAAGTAGAAATCCCAACAGCGCCTTATGTAATATCGAAAACGCTCTAATGAAACAATTCAAATAATATTCGTCACCCACCAAGAATTGAAATTTTAAACAGCCAAGTCCAAGGGCGCTTTATGTGATCTCGTAGCGTTAAAATGAAAAATTCAAAAAATATTTACCACCAGGTTTTCAAGATTGTTAAACAAGACCCATATTTAAAAAGTTTAAGAAATGCCTTTTTGGTAACATTTAGTTTTATTGAGAATGTTGCACTAGAGATACTCTAGGGCTATTGGCAATGAGTCTCGCATTTTAGGAACGCGGTAAAGTGGCGCGGCCGAAACCTAACCTGGCACCCAACGCAACCTTAGAGTCCACAGCGTCAGGACTATAGACCAAAGCATCTTTAGCGTGCATAAGTCTCATATACAGGGCGCTATTTTACTCAGAAAATTGAGAAATATTTGCAAGTCTAAAAACGGTGTGTGAAATTAAAGGCGCCCTAATACTCCTTGACGCATGTTTTTTAGATCCCTCATTCAAAAAAAAAAAAAAAAATCCGATGACAGGATGTGTATGAATGATACGTCATAAATACGATTCCGCACAGAGTATCAAAAGAAGTTTAAAACCAGCCATGATATATGCAAGTGATATCATAGGCATCCCAATATTTCTTGGTGTTTGGATTTTTTTTATATCCAGCACCCAATATCTATAATAATAAAAGAAAGAGTCTGTCTGTGTGTCTGTCTGTGTGTATGTCTGTGGATCACAAAAGACCTACTTAGACTGCTCTAAAAAATTCGAAACTTTTAATATAGATTCCTTTTAATACCTACGTGTGCACCTGAGGCTTAGTTTTTTCATATTTGATTGTGATTTTTAATTAATATAATTAGTTTAAAAAAAACGTCATCCACGTGGGATTGCGGGACCATAACAGGGCTTGAAAATACATGGACCGGGCCGAAACGGGGGCTTGCCACCATCCTCTATTAGTTTGATTGATTGAGTTTGGTTGAGATATGCGCTCGCCCTAAGGCTGCTTCATGCTCTATTAGTGTTTGCTTTTTTAAGTTCGCATGCGCCAACACGAATTTAATTTTGTTTTGATTTTAAGTGTATTTTCACAAATAAGCATGTCTCTAAAAGGAAGCAATGTGAAGTTAACGGGTACCCAGTAAGGCGGGACCATACTGCTAGTTAATAATATATTGGGAAATGTACGTGTTAGGAGGACGCTTGGCGCTTGTATGTAAAGGAGAAGGCGCCTTATTAGAATCATTTTCTAATATTTATCAAAATGTCCCATTTAAAATTTATAGTTACAATTGATTCTGTCGAGTGTGTTAGAGCGTCAAGCCATGGTGGTTACCTTCAAAAGTTCTGTTTCGTCTAACCATCTCCTTAATGGATCACGTAAGACCGAATATATACCACTTTAAAGTAATTCCATGTATATGAAAATGTAATTGTTATTAAACCGGCTCACACACATCAGCGCCCAATATGGAAGTGAAGCAGAGTCTCCGAGTGAAGGCGCCTTTCGAGGCAACGGCTTACTTACAAGACAATACAAAATGACCCACTCCCCTCCTCAAAAGAAAAAAAAAACCACCTTGCAACTGCTGCAATTTTTAGTTCTCCCGTGCTAAAAATATGCATATCCCCTTTAGAAAATAAGTATCTGTGCACCTCATTAAGGTGCGGAATACTTACGAGAAGATGAATCTAGGGTTCAAAAAATTTTAGTCAGATTTTTTTTTTTTTTTTTGAGAATGGCGCACCGGCCCAAGGACCGATGGGCCGGCGGGCCAGTCCGGGCCTGACTCCAAACGAGTGATTTTATTTCAGTCTGAGTTAATATTCACTCCTTTGCAGTGCCGAAAATGCACTTCTCCTACTGGAGTGGATTTCACTCTTTTGTTTTAGGAGTGTACACGATCATGTGTTCGCATTTCTTAAATTTACCCAACGCTGCAGAAAATATCTGTTACGCAAGAAGGTATTTCTGTATTGCTTTGTTACGAAAAATTATGTTAACACCAAACTGTCTGTTAATATTTTCTGTTTTTTCGTAGCATTATGGACATGGTCTGGTTACTTTGGTTCCAGAAGTTTTCTGTAACGGATTTTTTAGAGTGTAAATATAGACTTTTCACATCGATTTAAATTTAATCACAAAGAATATGAGTAGTCCATTCAAATTTGACAAACGCATCAACCAATTGAAAAAGAAACAAAGTAATATTGTTCTGGAGCCGCCCCGGTGGCTCAATCGTTAGGATACTGGCCTTTGGAGCTGCTGGGGTCGGGCTCGAATTCCGGTCAGGCATGGATGTTTGTGACCGTCAATAAATATTGTTATTTGTCTATGTGTTTGTGTCGTCCTTCTTTGTGTGTCTCTTCTGACTGTCTCTTCTGGTGAGCTGGGTAATGGGCTATAAAGCCTACACTCTCCCTTCTAGAGGGCACAATCACTGTCATTTTTCAATATTGTTCTGGTTTAGAATGAGGCCCTGAACATCATATTATCGTATTAAAAATCACAGAGGTTGGGGGTAAGATCAGAATCTCGAACTCTCCAACAAAATCTTTAAAAAAAAAAACCAATATTACTCTTCTTCATAATAGTCTCAAATTAAATTGTTTTGAAAGATAATATAATGAAAATCATTAAGATTTGATTTATGAAGATCTGTTATATTGATCGCCCCTTTGGCCTAAATACTGGATTACCTATCGATTTCTGATTAACAATTAAAAAAATGCTCGAATAACTTTAAATTAATCCCAAAATAATATCACTCAATAAAATATATCATTTCAACAACCATAATATTTTTTTAATGCGGGATGCGAATTCTCAATATTAGCCGCCATCAGTATGATCTCAGAAATGCGCATAATTCCTCTATTTGCTTCCAACGAATTGTACAAATCAATTACCTTAACTAGCAATTAGTATTATCCTGATCTAGTTTAATATATTCAGCAACTTACATTAAGTCAACAGTACTAGAAGTGAAAAAAAAGGCAATTATGGCTGTCGGAGTGTTTTGGCCATCAACGTTAAGGCATTACTGAAATTGTCCAAATGATAGGAAACTAGTCATTTTAACTATAGTTTAGACATTTATATTATAGTTAAGACAGTTAAGTTAGCTTAGACATTAATAGCAAACTAAAGATGGTGATTAAAATGGTGGTTTTCTCTCATACCCAAATAAATTTATTTACTTTACGTTTCTGAGTACATTAATCTCATTCAAAAGTAACCTTTTTAGTGTCAAATATACAAAATAAGTTTAGAATAAAGCATGCATTCTGAGTTGTTATTAAAATAAATACTGACTGAAAATATATAATGTCGTCAACGTACTTCATGAACACAACTACCATAAAAATATTCTCCGTGCAATTATTATTTCAGAAATTAGTGTTAAGTCATTCGAACTTTTTTAGAATTCGACAGCACATTAATAAAATAAATTTAAGATAGGGTCCAAAATAGTGTTTTTTTTATATTTCCAGAGCTATTACTTTTGTGTATGCACATAAGTTTTTAGTAGTATTAAAATGTTTTGTTTCAAGTCAAATGATTTATACAATTTCTTCGAAACTAATCAAGCAATTATGTGGATATCTTATATAGAATATCAACGGTAGTTCCGAGATCGTAGCTAATACGGAGGCATTGCATCTTGAGACAAACAGTTGCTAAAAAAAATATGTGATAATTTATGTAATTTTGGTATTGAATTGTTATTCCATCAATATTTAGAAATCTTTAGACGTTGATGGTCAATTCATTATGGTGGTCAGTATGACGAATTTTCAGCCTTTTGCCACAATTATGAATGTTTCAAATAATATGATCGGCCAAAACATTTAATTTGAGCCTACTTTGAAATAATTCGAGAAGTATCAGTACATCCAATACATAATGGAAATCTTCCGTAATAATGAAGTTTGGCTTTTCAGTATGTTGTTTAGGACATTATTCTAAGCCAGAAAAAACTAACTTAGCTCCTTTTGTGATGTGTGGGAAGTTTAACACTTATATTTCGTCTAAATTGACGGGCCTAGAAAGATTTTTGTTCGTCTTAAAAAATGGAGTAAATACCCGCTCATAGAAGCTTTTCAGTAAAACGAATATATAACTTCTTATATGTTACTATAATTTAGTGTGTATGCACATATTAAATAAAATTATAGTGCAAATATCTTAATAAAAATATTTGAAAGTATTTGTTCAAAAGTTAGTACCTAATGATCAAAGAACACTTAAACAGATAAAAGTTTGATGGAAAATGGGTTTTTGAAACTTACGGGGAATAATTGACACGGCAAAAAATGTTGAATGGGATTTGTAAATTACAAAAGTTTAACAAATCAACCATCTAAAAAATTAGTCACAATTTTCAATACTTGTAAGAGATAAATACATTTTCTAATTTATCATGATTACGTCCTGAGTAATTATGTCGATGTTTATATTGCCACGTATGATGGGAAAATTTGATAAAGACATTCTTAAATCGAATTGAAGTACTTGTTTCCTAGAACTTAGTTCCGAAAAGTCCCATCAGTGAAGTAATAAAAGAACAAAGATAAAACTTCGCCTCCAATTCACCTTAAACACGAAAAAAAAGAGTTCAATCCTTTTTTTTTTGCAGAAACAGAAGAAAAATGAAGGTATCGACGGTTAAAGTTAATTGCAGTGTTTAGTGGTGACTGCTCTAATTGCCGGGCCAAATAAAAAAAGAGCTGTGGTAAAAGCTTATTGAAGAAAAGAATCGAAGATGTTAAATACGAGAACTGATTTTTATAGTCTACCTGGTTTCTTTTGTAAAGCAAAACCTGCAGAAAAAAGGTTTTATATTTTTTATTAAGAACCTGCAGCTTTTGGGAAGAGATTACTCGGTTTTACTATGGAATCGGCAAAACTCTGAACTCGTGTCGATTAAAAAGTAATTCTGGTAAAATGTAAGGCTATTCTTGAAGCAAAACCCTTTGCCTCGATAGATATTTCTTAAACTTACTTGTTGGTGAAGTAAACTTATTTTTTTGATAAAAAAAATCATGGTTTCTTTAAGTGTTAAAGTGTAACAATTACGCGGCTGAAAAAACTAACAACGCTACATAAGAAAAGGATTTCTTTTCCGACATAGAATTTTAAAAATAATTTTGGTTGTGATACTATATTCAGCTATGTCCAAGGCTTCCGCTTTGAGTACTCATAGATTGTCGATACAAGACTGTATTTGTTTTGGACCACTCTGACTGACACTCAATCGCTATCTTGTCATTTGACTATTAATTGATGTTTTAAAGCCTTAACAGTTAGTTTAAAAGTTCAAAGATTTTGTCAAACATTGTTAAAACTACTGCGTAGTACTTTTTTGAAGAGTCATTCAATACGTCTGTTTTGTTCAAGATTTTATTTAAGAGTGATATAAAAGGTTACAGAGAGATACACACATAAGAATTTTCATGTCGCCACCTAGTGGACAGTTATGGCACCAGTCTTTCTAACTCATTTTTAACGAGTTTCTACACTCCCCGCCACAAATTTACTTTTAAGTTTGGATGCGCCTAAGAACTAACAAAATAGTTTTTGTTTCTCCATTTTTTTTTTTTTTTACACTCCGGCTTTATTGTATGACAACTAAGTTTATAGAGCTTCCAAATTATAAAATCCTTGAATGGGCCTTTTAATTATTTCCTTGTTGGATAACTGAATCTTGGCTGATCTGATTTTTTGATCTCGTCCTGGAAATAATTCAATTATTTTACCCAATTTCCAATAATTTCTATTTTTGGGACTATCTTGGTGAATTAGTACGATATCGTTAATTTTGAATTCAATGGGATTTTTATTTGGTTTCGAATACATAGCAGTTTTCAATTGCAAAGTGTATTCCTTGTAAAATCTTTTCCAAAAATGTTCGACAATGGTTTGTCTGTGTCTCCATTTGATCAAAAGCGTCGATCGCGAAGATTCAGTTTTACATTCTAATTCAGGTAATACAGTTAATCTTGATCCTACAAGAAAATGAGCCGGTGTTAAGGGGTCAATTATATCAGGATCATCAAATATATATGTTATTGGTCTGGAGTTTACAACTGCTTCTACTTCGGTTAACACAGTATTTAATTGTTCATAATTTAAGGAACTCCTTCCTAAAACACGTTTTAAACAAGACTTTATAATTCGAATTAATCTCTCAAAAAATCCTCCATGCCATGGAGCTTTTGGTATGTTGAATTTCCATTCAAAACCAATTTTTTCTGCAAAACTTAGAAACTTTTCATCTTTACACATTTTATACAAATATCTTAATTCAATATCAGCTCTTTTAAAAGTTTTTGCATTATCTGAATATATTGTTTTGCAAATTCCTCGCCTAGAAAAAAACCTTTTTAAAGCTAAAATGAAACACTCAGTACTTAAATTTGAAACTAATTCTAAATGTACAGCTCTCGTAACAGCACATGTAAATAACGCAACATAAACTTTTGATTCATCTTTTAAGTACAATGGTCCAAAAAAATCGATTCCAGAAATTGCAAACGGCTTAGATTTTTCAATTCTATCAGCTGGTAAGGGTGCTGATACTTCCTGACCAGTTTTTGCAATAAACCGTTTACAAACTCTGCAACCATACAATACAGATTTTACAAAAAGTCTAGCTTTTAAAATCCAAAACTTACTCCTTATTTCAATAAGACAATCTAATAAACCACAGTGCAATAATTTTTCATGAAAATTACAAATAATCAATTTTGTAAAATAATCATTTGGTAATATGATTGGTTTAACCTCATCTACATCCAATGATGATTTAATTAATCTACTTTTAACTCTTAAGATACCCTTATCATCAATGAAAGGATTTAAATTTACTAATTTAGAACTATTGTCTAAATTTACATTTTTCTGTAATTGTTTAATTTCTTTAGAGAAACTCTGTATTTGAGAAACTTTAATCCAATAATTCGTAGAATTTTCCATTTCATCTTTAGTTATGGGACCCAGTATTTTTTCTTTTGATCTTAAATTATTAATAAACCTTAAAACATAAGCAGTAACTCTTAGTAGTTTTCTTAATTTACTAAATTTTTCAATATCTAACAATGGTTTTGTTACCTCGGTATTTTCAATAATAGAATTCACAATAATTTCTTCTTGATTTTCATTTTCACAACTACTATTTAACCTTACCTGGGAAGGCCAATTTTCTTTTGTTTCACTTAGCCATGTAGGTCCCTGAAAATAAACCTGATCAACAACTAATTTATTAAGTGACTATCCCCTGGTTATTTTATCTGCAGGATTTTCATCTCCGGAACAGTGGCCGCAAAAATCTGGACTTATTAATTTTTGTATTTGATTGACCCGATTTTGAACGAAGGTTTTCCAACGTCTGTCTTTGGATTTTATCCAGTGTAGAGCTATCAAAGAGTCACTCCAAAGATATAGTTCGGCACTAGGGAAATGTTCAGCTACTGTTCGAAGTAGTCGTGCGCCCAATAGATTTGCCAAAAGTTCCTTGCGTGCTATGGATAACGAAGGTTTTTTCTCCTTTTCGATAGGCACTAGTCTTCCTTTAGCGATAACAAACGAAGTTCCTATGTTATCATCCTTGCTGAATCGAATGTAAATTATAGCTCCATAAGCACGATTCGAGCTGTCACAGAAGGCATGAAGTTCTAATTCATAGTCCCTGCATTCCAGGTCATGGAAGTACCATCTTGGAAGACGAACGTTCTTTATTTCTTGTAGTTGTATGTACCATTTTTCCCATTTCTTTTGAATGTCAGGTGGAACTTTGTCATCCCAGTCTACACCAGAGATCCACAATTCTTGAAACAACAGCTTCGACTCAATTGTAAAAGGCGTCAACACACCGAGTGGATCAAAAAGTCGCGCTGCAGCTTGAATGATTGTTCTTTTGGTAATTTTGTTAGACTGGATAAATTGTATGATTTTTTCTGCTGCAAAATAGAAACAGTCAGTATTTTTGTCCCATTGTAAGCCGAGAACTTTTGTAGATCGTGATGAGTGTTTACAGCCCATTTGCTCTTCTATCAGTTCATTATTGGAATGCCATTTTACCAAATTCATTGAAGCTGACTTCATTATTTCTTTGGCCTCGTTACACACTTGTAAAGTTTCTTCAACCGTATTTAAACTTGCTATATAATCATCAACATAGCAATATCTATCCAAAAGTGATGTTGTGATTGGATAGATATCCTTGTACTTTTTTAAATGATGCTTAATGGTCGCAGCTAACAAAAATGGGGAAGAGTTACATCCGAATATAACGCGAGTCATTCTGTAAACTTCTAACTCTGGTTTATTCAAGTCCGAACCTTCTTTTATCCAAAAAAATCTTAACGAGTCACGATCCGTCTCAGCCACTGCTATCTGAAGAAAGCTTTGCGTTATATCTGCTGTAAATGCTATTTTATGCATTCTAAAATTTAATAAAACAGCTAGTAACTCGGGTATTAAACTAGGCCCTTGATATAATACCTCATTTAAGGATAAACAATTAACAGCTTTACTTCCACAGTCATATACGACTCGTAATTTGGTAGTCTCTCTATCATCTTTTATTACGGCCCTATGAGGCATATAATATACTTTTGTATCTGGGTCTACCTTATTCTGTGGAATTTTTTCAATAATTTTATTTTCAATTTGATCGTTTATCACTTTTTTGTAGTTTTCAAAAAGGTTACTGTCTGACCTAAATTTTTTAAGTAAATTTAAAAATCTCCTTTTTGCTATTTCGTAATTGTCAGCTAATTCTGTAGCATTATTTTTATAAGGCAAATTAATTTCATATCTCTGCCCATTGTAAGTAATTGTATCTTCAAAAAATTCTAACACTTTTTTCTCATCCGATAATTCCTCATCAACAAACTCCCTATACCCGAAAGATTCAACATCCCAAAAGTTTTGTATAATTTTATTTAACGAGCCTTCCTTTTCTGAATCTTCATTGCGTATTCGTAAACAGTTCGAGCCATCGAATTTTGCTGCTTCTTTATTACACACGGCAGCGTTAATAATGTAAACATTTCCTTTGTCTGATGGTTGTTCGTCCACAAGACCTTGAAGTGACCAACCCAAAAGAGAATTTATTGCAATGAGACCTTTGTTTAGTCTACATATACTTCTGTCGTAATTAATATTCCAATAGTCCGCCATACCAATGAGCAATGTGGTTTCCTTTGACTTGTAACACATTTCGTGAGAGAATGAATTTGTGTACACTTCTATTCCTCGTTGATTTAATTGCCTAGCAATATCTTCACTTGGTAACGAGACTAAACCATTTGTGATGACGGGAGTTTCATATGCCTTTATATCAATATATTTTTCTGGCTCACGAATGTTTCGTAATCTGAAGGCAACTAAATTACTCTGTAAATCTATACTTTCTTTTGAACCAAAGGTATTTATTGCTAATGATGATGTTTTTATGGGAGATAAATTTAACTTTTGTGAGAGATCCTTCTTAATAAAATTCAGCTGGCTTCCTTGATCAAATAAAATTTTCACAATAAATTTTTTATCATTTGATGCTTCTACTATAGAATACAAACATTGTAACTGAATGTTATCCGTTCTGGTTGCTGAAGGATTTACTAACACTTCTCTGGCGTCTTGATTAGACGCGGTTGTATCATTTTCTTCGATCGCGTTTGATGGGTTATTAATTTTTATTTCTTTTGTGCACACAGAAATAGCATGAGGGGGTGTTCTTGAGTTTACACATTTTTTACACGCAAATCGCTTATTTTCACAAGATGCTGATATATGTCCCTTACAGAAACATATTAGACAACGTCCAGAGTTTTTTAAAATGTCTCGTTTTTTCTTAACATTCAAAGGACACTTATATTTTGAATGCGGGGGATCATTTTGATTTTGGCAAAAAATACATTTATTGTTACTTTCTGCTGTTGTTAGCGCATAAGATGTTGGTTTCACATTGTTTTTATTTTTATGGTTGAAGTACTCATTCTTTTGTTGATTTTGTGAAGAAATTCTTCTATCATTGTTATTGTTAGAGTTAATGATTAATCCGGCAGCCTCTCGACACATTACTTCTTTTCGTAAAAAATTGAGTAGTTCATTGATATCAAATTCACTTTCAGACTTTCTTATTCGATTAAACTCGAAGTTGAGCTCTTCAGGAAGTTTTTGAAGTATCATAGGACATAATAAATTTCCGTAAGATCCAGCTGTAACTTTTAGGGATTCTAGACTTCGAATTTGTATTTCACATTGATCAAAAAGTCGTCGTAATCCTTTTATATTTGTTATGTTTTTCACAGGTTCTAAAGTTAATAGCTGTTGCACATGCGCACTTATAATTAAATCGGATCGACCGTACCTGTTCTTCAAAATTTCTATGGCACTATCGTAATTAGCTTCACTCATCGTAAATCCGGATATGGAGTTTAAAGCACTGGATTCCAATAGCGTGCGCAGATAAGCAAATTTTTCGGTTTTTGTTAATCCATTGTTTTCATGAATGTTGTTTTCATATTGACACCAAAAGTCGCACCACTTATGTAGTTCTCCGTTAAATTTTGCAAGTTGCAGACTTGGCAATTTTATCATTTTTGTATCCGGTTCACATGTTGCTGCATTGTTGGAAGCTTGTTGTGTAATGTTCGTAGACACAGCGGATTGTCCTGCGATATTTTTCAATGTCCGAGTTATTTTTCTTTTTCTTGCCATTATTTTGTCTTTATATTCTTCAGCATGGATCACTTCATTTTCGATTTCTTCAGTTTTAAGTTTTATTTCTATTTCAGAATCCAATTTTGTCAAATCTTCATATTTCATCATCAACTGTTCTAAGAGATCTTCTAATGTTTCAGCTTTTTCATTCGTTTCGATATTTTCTTGCAGTAGAGTCTCATCAATTTTTGTTATGAGTTTTGTTACGGAAGTTCTAAGAGTTGTTCTCTTCTTTTTACAGCTTTCTAATTCCATTTTTCAATTTTTAGAAGATCACTTTTGCAATTTTGTAGGAAAGTTCAAAGTTCTTTCACCGTTCAATTTTATTTTTGGAACGGTTCTTGATAAATCAAGATCAAGTTCATTTTTCACTTTTTCAAATTTTTTAGTTTTTTATTCTTCTATTTTAGATTTTAGTAAAGAGTTCATTCATCGATCTAAAGATCTTGAAGGATTCGATGTTTCGGCACCAATTTAAAAGTTCAAAGATTTTGTCAAACATTGTTAAAACTACTGCGTAGTACTTTTTTGAAGAGTCATTCAATACGTCTGTTTTGTTCAAGATTTTATTTAAGAGTGATATAAAAGGTTACAGAGAGATACACACATAAGAATTTTCATGTCGCCACCTAGTGGACAGTTATGGCACCAGTCTTTCTAACTCATTTTTAACGAGTTTCTACAGTTAGTGACCGTAAGCTCTGAAAAAGTTATGTGTTTTTACACTATATTTTAGCTAATTTTCCCAATTTCTGCTTCGATTATTGAAGAGATTTTCAATTGACAGAATAGGTTCATTATCATACTTTCTATCAGACTTTTAAGTAGAGATTTGAAAACTTTTTCTTATTCGCTATCTCAGCTTGGCTGGTGTATTTCTGTGTTTTATTTTAATCTTACTAACTATTCAATTGTACCGCTTAATTTTGACTCAAGGTCAATGAAACAGTAAAGAAAATGGAAATATGAAATGGAGATAAAGAAAATGGAGAAATAGAGATTCCAAAAAGTATTCTGGCGGAAAAAATAGCAGTGAAAATTTCCGTTTTTGATTAAAGAAAGAAAAGAAAGGTTTTGATTGAAGACGTTTTTGAAAGTAGGAAAGATTTAGGTAAATGGGAATCTCTAATTGGTTGGTTGGATGGTAGACATATATTCTCAGACTTGTGTGCCTGGTCAGAGACCCGCTTATAAACCTTCGTCAAGTAAGAGAAAGACACATCGCACACATACATACACATACGCGACAGATGCTGCCATCTATCGCGCGCCACCTCCACAATTTAGACATGTCCCTGAAGGGGAGGGAAATAGTCTTCATTGACCTGTACCAGTGGGAAACTGCGCAATGACCGCCCACAGGACTTTCGGACCCATCATATTTAGCAAGCACGTACTCCGCATATACTCGACAAACATAAACATCCATGCCTGATTGGGATTCGAACTCGGACCCAGAAGCTCCAATGGCTTACATCTTAACCACTGCGCCGCCGGGTTGGCATCTCTCTAATCTTTAAACTGGAATGCGAGGGAAGTGTTATTAAAAAGAAACTAGTCTACTCCAGCAGAAGGACCCTAATGCATTTTCGTAGTCCATTAGTAAATAAGGGGGTGAAGCGGCCCGGCACTTAACTTGTCTTCATCAAGTACCGTTTGTAAAATTTAACAAGAAAAAATAGTTTTTTTGTGTGTTTTTTTTTCTCGTTCGAAAGAATTTAAATCTGATTTGGGGTTACAATTGCCTTGGGGATTTCTTTAAATAAAGTGGTGAAAATAGTTTTCGCTTTTTTTAGCTCTCGAAAAAAGTTTGAAGGTTCTTTAGGGCATTGCTTTTTACATTTTGTAACTTTTATGATGTGCTTTTAAGTGCATTTTTATCGAGGATGTTATCACTGTCAATTTGAAGTTAAAAGTATTAAAAGTAAATCGGACATTTGTTTTAAAGTTTCTTTTTGAATGCAAGAAATAAAAAGGAAGAGTCTAAATATATATTTTTTGAGAGAGGACATGTTTTTAACTGTAGATAAATTTAAAAATATTTATATTTGGAATTCCAACTACTGCTTTTTAAATGAAAATATTAGAATCATCGCATGATTGAATTTAATTACAAATACATCTAATAAGCACGAAAATTTAGGCGTCTTATTTTTAAAGAAATACAGATTAGTTGCATTAAAGAATGTATTTCTTAATTTATACTCCAAGAGATATATGTTATGAATATCGTGTTTGTTTATACTACAAATGTTTAAATGTTTCGATTTAAAAAAATAGTATTGGGTGTGTTCTTATCCATGAAGATAGTTGAAAATTGTAGTAAAAAATGTTGACGTGAGCTAACTCTAATGGATTAAGTTGTAAAACAAAATGGTTTAGTTTAATTTTTTACTACATTAGGGGTTATTTTTTTTTGTAAATTAGTACTTCAAAGGTTAACAATCAAAAACATATTCATAACATTACCATATATCACAAGTAGTACAGTCGTGGACAAAAAAAAGAGAACAGACTTCGCTGGTCAGGCACCGTTTGTCGGAGGCACAATTGTGAAATGTCATTTTAACGGAAATAACGTCATGAGTTGATTGGTTAACACAAAAATTTCGTAAGGGGTCGTCTTCATATTGAAATTAATACCAACTTTGAAATTTTCAATGGCAACACCCAAATTTTTTGGTATAGAAATGTTTAGAATCGTCAAAATATCCCAAATATCAATTTTCGTTGCAAAATTCCTCATAGTTGCTGAGTTATGGTTACAGAAAGTTTATGGATCATAATGTTAAATGAGATTTCCAAACTTTTAATCATATCTCCATTAATAATATACGTAGCCAGACGAAATTTTTTTTGTGTGTTACTTTATAACTTTCCAAACAAAGTTGAAATAGTTTTATATAATTTATGAAATATTTAATATTTAAAAAAAAATAATCATAATTTTTTCGAAAAAATTTGAATACAAACCCATTAATATTTTTGCAGAAATGGATTCAGGGTCAAAAGTTAATGAAAAGTACCGAATTTCGTAATTCTACTAGCATAACATTTTGAGTTATGATGATAATAAGCTTGTATTTTGAAATAGGGGACCGTATAAAAGTGGAGAAACGACAACAATCAAGATTGGACCGATCGTTTGGTGATTAAAAATAATGAAGTAGTTTTCTTTTCTGCAAATTAAATTAATAATCAATTTTTCTATGGATTTGGAAAGTCTTGAAAAAGAAGTTTTAAATTTAATTACAGGTTATTCGTGTATCAACTGTGTTTTATAAGTGTTATAACGTAAAAGAGTAGGTGAAGTATCGAGTATTAACTGGAAATTAAACTCGAGAAAAGAATGTTCTATTTTACATAAAATTTTATTTTTTAAAAACAATAACAATAACGCTCGTCGGGCGAGCGCTGCAGCCGCATTTGTTCTTCATTATGCTTAATTAATTATTAGTTCTGTTTACACTTGCTATTTTATTGATGTTATTTAAATGATAGTTGTTATTCAAGTTCTCTATTTGTTGGAACACTCATCTACACAGAGTAATCGCAACCGAGTCTGGTGGAGGTGTCAACTCGGCGACTCCTGTGCCATAGATTGGGAAAAAAACCAAACGATATATTATTATCGAATTCTAAATAAAATCTTCCATAATATATTAGGAAATTATTTTATAATTATTTATTTTGTTTGAATTCGTGTATTAAAAACCGATAAAATTACAAACTGATGGTAAACGTTTTAAATGGGGAAAAAATGAAAACCTGAAAGATAGAAAGGCAGTTCAAAACATAAGCAGCTACATATAGGATGGTTAAACGAGAACAAAACCTGCAAAGGCACCCTCCTCGTCACCACAACACAACCCACCACACCAGGGAAACGCTAACTTTTCAATTTTCCCTACTGGAAAAAAATTAGTTAACCTTGAAATTATTTTATAATTATAATTTTTTCAATAAAACTTGAGACTTTTTAATTTTATAACAACATTAAATATTTAAAATCAGCAAATAATTATCCGTACTTGGCCGGTAATGGATGAGCAACAAAATTATTTGAAAAAATGTAATCAAGAATCTTTTATAACATGCAACTCAATTCCCGACAAACGAAAATCCTGGTCACAAACTATTTGAAACGTCATTAAAATTATTCACATAATCCTAGTCTAAACAGTTGGAAAACAACTAACAACAAATTCTACGAATAAATAATTAATATTTCACTAATTTCTTATTGGCGATAATTTCGCCGGTTTTTCAAGCAAAGAATGAGAGACTTTGGGGATATTTGCTACATATTTGGCGAGAAAATCCAATTACAAGGAGAGGGCTGCGGAGCCCAGTCGATTAGGCACTCGCCTAGCATGAGAAAGGTCTCAGGTTCGGGTCAGGGCATCGCCAAAATATTTGAAGACCTATAAACGGTCCGTGCAGCCAAAAATGTCCGACGAATAATACCCGTGTAAAGGAGTGCACGTTAAATATCCTTCAAAGTCCTAACGCTGCGTACGATGTCACCCTTAATGGTTGCTTTGGATGCTTATTTAGGTGTCGGCTATCTATACGTGAAAAACGCTAAAAACAGAACGATTGCTACAAACAGCCTATCATTTAGCTGCATAGAATAATGGTTTTTGTCACAAAAAAAAAGATTGCGTTGAGTTCCCGCTCATATATCGGCCTCGTCATTTTACCATGGCTAAAAATTACGTGGAGAGCCTTCAAGAGCCCTTTGTAACTCTAACTGCGAAGTTCTTTCAATTTTGTCCCCAAACCAAACTGAAAATCAAGTTTGGTTTGGTTTGAATTAACGTCGCACTAGAGCTACACGAGGGCTATTGCCGACGGACGTCGTATTTTAGAACCACAGTCAGTGAGTGAAAATCAAGTATATAAGTCCCGCTCAGGTGGCGATCTCGTCAGTTGACCAGGGTTCAAAATTGCTAGGGGTACTTGGCTGCATCAAGCAAATGAAGGATGAGGCTAGAAATAGACAGCAGAAAATTATTAAAACCTTACATAAATTACCTCAATTCTGCCGCCCCGGTGGCTCAATCGTTAGGACTCTAGCCTTTGGAGCTGCTGGGGTCGGGTTCAAATCCCGCTCAGGCATGGATGTTTGTGACCGTCAATAAATGTTGTTATTTGTCTATGTGTTATTCATTTCTTAATGACTGTAAAAATTCTTAGTTAAGGCGTCATGCCACGGATTAAACCGTTAAGGGTTCTGTTTTCGCCTTAGTCGTCCTATAAACGAATCATGCTGGACCAAAATTGCTCCACGAATAAATAGCATACTACACCAATTGATTCAAGTTCAATACGTCGTGGTCCAAAGTCCTGGCGTGATCCCACGTAAGAAGTCATTAGTTGCTTTGAGTGCCAGCTCAGATGTTGGCGTCACTTGACCACTGTTTAAACTACATATAGCACTGATTCAACCAAATCTTCTCCATAAAACAACATATAAATAAAATCAATATATTCACAAAAGTAAAAAAAAATGGTTTCCTTCCTTGGTAGTAGTCTAAAATATCTTAGCCCGAAACCAATATACTTTCTGAAGCTCTAGTGGGATGTTAATTCACTCATCTTGCAACCAAACCCTTTACCCAAGCAAAAAATTCACAGAAAGGAAAAAATTTGGCAAAATTCCATATTGGGAAAATGCGGACCTATAAATAATACATTAATATATATGGAGATGTCCCCCATTTTTTGTCAAATACGTTTAGTTGTATAAATCCTAAACTATAAGGAATCTGGCAATGAAAATTGATATTCGGGGTATTTTGACGATTCTGAACATTTCTATAACAAAAAATTTGGATGTTGCCATTGGAAATTTTAAAGTTGGTATTAGTTTCAATATGAAGACGACCCCTTAAGAAATTTCTGTGTTGACCAATCAACTCAGAACGTTGTTTCCGATAAAATGACGTATCACATTTATACCTCCGACAAATGGTGCCCAAACAGTGAGGTCTGTTCTCTTTTTTTTGTCCACGACTGTACAAGCCATTTGAATTTAAATGATTTCAAGACATTATTCTTGTTTGACTTATTTAGTTACAGTTTAAAGTCTTATTTAGTTACATTTTACGATTAGATGCACGCCTTTACTTAACTTTCTATCATTATTTGCAAATTCATTAAAAATTAGAACGCGCAAAAAATCTCAGTTAAAAAAGGATTTCGAATGTTTTTTCTAAGATATTTTTTAAAATGGCTAATGTAATCTGCACTAATGCAGCATTGCTATTTTAACTTTTGTTAAAATGCTCAGACGTGGGTGCCAAAATTAGTTAAAGATGTCCTAACCTTTCCTCTCGTCTTACTTTAAAAAAATGAAAGCAGCATGTGATATATAGCAAAATATCTATTAAGTTATGATATTAACCACACAAATAACAATTATTTCGTAATAACTCTCAGTTAATGTCTTGTCGATCGATCCATCGAACAGTTCCCACGTTTTAATAGGCTTCAATACATACTTTCCCAGAGAAATTGAAGACACAGCAGAATTTGCATTTTCTGTTGTTCCACTCCTCTCATAACCATTAAAAATAGAGTCACTTTCTAATGAGACCTCGAGATGTGAGGTTCTGTGTGCTTTGGTGGCCTTTCTTAGCTCTCTTTAACATCCGTAATGGTTTACGTTTAAATACTTTGAATATTTATTATGAATTAATAAAGATGGACAATCTATCTCCTTTTTTGTATTAACTACACAAAAAATGCGTTTTCCTATGAAGTAGAAGTTATTCTATTTCAAGCACATGAAAATGTATGCATATATTGATTATATTGGGACAACCATGGGCAATATAGCTACTAAATTACTGCTATCGGAAGCGAAGGAACCATATTTTAGCTAAATTAAAAGCCAATTTGCTTGTCTTCAATCAACTTAAAAACATTACATTTCCATATCCAATGTTCCTCATTAGCAAAATGTCAATCGCCAAATGGATTTTGTATGTTTCGACAAAACCTTGACTGAAAGGAGGCGGGGTTCTGACCACTGCCGAAGTAATTACATTAAAATGGAACAGTTTGTCCGTCCGTCTGGACTGCTTCCAGAGCTTGCTTGAAGACAGGCCGTCCCCCGGGGGGAGATAGGAACCTTTTCAGGAACAATTATCATCAGATAAAACCTACCCCAGAAATTTCCGGATATTGCTCGCACTAATTAAAAACAGCGTGTTTTGAGTGTGCGTCCCCCCGTTATTAAACTAATGGGAAAACGAAAAGTAGAAATGGTAAAATGACAAGGACCGATATGAATATGGAGATGAGAATGGCGTGCAGATGATTGGCGCGAAAACAGCGAAGTCTTTATGAAGTTCCCGAATCGATGTGATGCGTCTTAAGGGGGAATGGGCGCGCTTGATCGCGGGTCTCCGTACTCAAGTGCCTTAGGCTTAATCCAATGCAAAAAAACTATTTTCTCTTCCACATTTCTCCGTCGTTATTGAATATTTTTACAATCGGATTTTTAAAAATAATAAATTTAGGTAGCTTACAGGTCTTTATCTTCCCACTTCTTGAAATTGCTTCGAATATGTTATGTAAAATTATTTATTGAAAATTAAAAAAAACAATATTCGAATCAATTTCAAAAAGTGGGAAGGTCGGGACCTGTAAGTCAACTACATTTATCACATAAAAAAATCCGATTGCAAAAATATTCAATACAACCGGAGAAATATTTCAGAGAAAATATTTTTTATCCATAGGATTAACACTGATGCACTTTGCCTTGATACACAGCGCCCATTCTGCCTTAACAAACCACATTGCTAAAACATAATGAGATATCTGTAATGACGTGTTATTTTATTGTTTGAGAATCGGTATTTAATTTTAAAAGCTAGGGGTGTGTAATTGAATTCAATAATTAATAAATATATTTAAAGGTAATTATATAACCTATAAGGGGTAATTTAAATAGCTTTATAAAACTGAAAAAGTTCTTTGGTAGCTGGAGTCTAACGCATGCGCGGTAGCCCTAGCACGGCGCTAATAACGTAAAATATTTGTAGTTGTATATTGATGGGTAATACCAGATTGAAATTTTCCCTATAGTAAATACACTGCTCAAAACAATTAGGGGAGCACATGTTTTAAACCCTTTCGCTCCCAATGAATCCATTGGGAATCATCAGCTTGTGATTTTTTTCTGACTAAGTTAAATTCGCAACTTATGTATCGTTAGATACATCATTATATGGAAGAATAACGTATTTTGAAGAATTTAATATATTTTTTAATATTAATGAAAATATGAAAAATATGGTAAAATAAATTTCACTTTAAAACAGTTTTAGAAAATAAATTGACCCTAAATTTTTCATGCTTGCATTTTTTAGATGTTTAAAAATATATTTCAACTATTTTTAACAAAAAAAAAATTAGAAAAAATTATTGTTATAATTTATTAAAAAGTTATTATTCCATTTCCCCCCTTTAAATTTAAGTATAAAAAACTTAAAATTTTTTCTCCTGTTTTTTATTATTTCATTTCGAATGCATAGTGAACCTATTTAACAAATTTCAGATTTATAGGATAAAAATTAAAAAGTTGGGAGTGAAGTTAAAGTTGGAATTAAAAAGTGCTCCCCTAATTGTTTTGAGCAGTGTATACAAACTATTGTTCAATTATAATATTACACCGTGTGGCAAAATGTAGTGACAAATCCGTCGCAAATCATTTGTTTTGGGAGTATCGCAAAAGCAACAATTGCTTCAATTTGTGATGTAATTATTACTTTGGTTTGAACCAGATATCATTCTTATCTCAATTTATGGTTATTACATATTATATTTATCATTATATTTATTCAATATTCTAATCTCAATATTTTGTAGCGCGCGAAAACGGTAATTGGGTCTTTCTGCCAAATCTGCTGTTTGCGATATGTTTTGAAATGACACATAAGCATTTGTTCAGCATTTCTTTTCATAAAATCTACCTCTCATTGTGAGCTGTTCGAATGTGAAGAATAGGAGAACATGTGTTGTTTGCCCAAGGGTGTTCCTAATTCTATGTTGAGCGTAAGGGGAATTGTCGTGCAGCATGTTATAACAATTGCAGATAATGAACTTTTCAAAGGAATAACTGCTTCACACTTGTTTAGAAACGGTATAGAATTTAAGAGAAGTCGAGAATTAAAAAGACAGTCAAGAATAGCGAAATTCTGTTACACGCGCGAAATACATTAGAAGGTAATAATAGCAGATTGAAATATTAGTCTTCAAAGTGAATATTTATTTGTTGTTGGAAAAAAATATTAATGTTGTGAGTTATAATAAACTAATTGTTAATGTTTCTTAGTTATAATAAACTATTGTTAATGTTGCTTAGTTATAATAAACTATTGTTAATCTTGCTTAGTTATAATATTATACCATGTGCAATGTAGTGCCAAATCAGTTACAAATCTTTTGCTTTGGGTGTATTGTAGAAATAATGATTACTAATTAATGTTTTTAAAATGTTTTTTACATAGATTTGGGACCAGACATATATTCGGATATCGAGTGTTTTTTTTTTTAATGTTCAAATTATTTAAGAATTTGAAAGGAATTTTGAAATGAGTTTTGGCAAAATCTAAAATTTTTTCTCAGATTTCAATTTTTTAATGAAATTTTATATTTTTGAGAAATTTTCTGCTAAATTTGTGGATATGTCTTTCTGTTTATTGATAGTCCAATTTTAAATCGTCCCAAACTGGGACTTAATGAATTTTTACGACACTAACTACAAAAACCAGTGTCTCTTTCATACCCGAATATTTGTTTTGAAACTTATATTAAAATAAGCCAAAATGAATTTCTTTCCATGTCCTCAAACGAAATGTGTCAAAGAGCGTAACACCGAAGCCATGCAAAATCCTCCATAGATTTGCAAAATCACTTCGAAACATTTTTCTACCCTTTTTAAATCCTCTCACAAATTCTGCAAAACACATTGAAAACCCCGAACACCTCTGGAATGTAAATCCCTGTATTTCCATGCAAGCACCCGATCGGAACGAAGTACGATTTTTGAAATGTTGCACATTTGCTTATATTTTTCTTTATAGGTTTATAGGTTTGCCGATGTTTCTTTCCGATGTTAAAATGGACTAATATAATTGATATGCTGATGTAGGTAATGATGAGTGAATTGGTTTATAATGGCTCCGAATTCATTGTTTTTAAATTTGATATCGTGTATGTTCTCATTCTTGAGAATATCCTTGCTATGCGTTTCTAACCCTCCTGTTCGGTTGTAAAGGCCAGTTTCAGACTTTTGATGGTCATGACTGTCTGCGGACCCATCTCTTCCGTTTTAAAAATGTTTTTTTTGTCTCCTGTATAGGTACTCCTTTTGTGATTCTGAAAAAAAAAACCTATGAACGCTTCTCATTTGGACAAATGTTCTGCATTAACCGTTTTTAGTTCCATCGGTGAAGAATATTGGAGAGTGAGAAGCCTAATGACATAGTGGCCAACCGGCTGGCATTGGAATAATAATAATCATAATTTTTGAGAATGATTGTAAAGAATTAAAAAGAATTCTACATTTAGTTGTAGAAATTCTACATTTTGGTTGTGTATTATTGAGGTGTGTTTTAAACACCTCAATAATACACAACCAAAGACTTCAATCTTCCGCAAACGCCACAAAAGTGCTACCTGAAAAGACATATGCTATTGAAGGGAGGTAGGAAGGTGACGGAAAAATGTGAGATTCGAGAAAAGTCGATTTGAGAGAACAAAAATATAGAATTTCTGATTTACGTGTAGAAGCAGACGATAATCTGGCAATAGTGTAAAAGCAGTACACTCTTAAAACAAAAGAGTGAAATCCACTCCTGTTGGAGAAGTGTATTTTCGACACTGGAAAGGAGTGAATATTAACTCAGACTGAGTTAAAATCACTCGTTTGGAGTGATCCTGTGGGAGGTTTAACACACAAAGGATCCACTCCAAAAGGAGAAGTGCATTTTCCAGACTGGAGGAGTGAAAATTAATCAGACTGAGTTAAAATCGCTCGTTCGTTTTAAGAGTGTAGATGGCTGCACTAAAAGCATTTCTTTTGGTTGCTATGAGGCAAAATCTGCTTTTTCTCCGATGTGGGCTGGATCTCACGATGTGAGGATCCACTGTAAACATAGAACGGGGTGTAATTCAATTGAAGTCATTCCATCGCTAGTAGAGAGTGGGTGTTTTGGAAGATTGAAGCTATTGTGTATAAACCATTATTAGACAAGGAATCTTAAAAAACTGTGTTATTTGTATTTGTTTTCAGAAAATAAAGTTCTGACGCTGTTAAAAAAACCTGTTGTTTTTACAGTTAAACACTGTCAACTTTTACGCCAGTTAATAACTGTTTTTGACAGTTTAAAGCTGTTATTTTTTTTTGCAGAAAAACTGAAATTTTCTTCACGGGAAAACTGTAATTTGAACAGGGAGAAACTGTTAATTTTAACAGTTTACCCCTGCTAAAATAAAATACCTAATACTAGCTTTCACGATTGAATAATTATTTCGTCGCAGCCGGTTCAGTATTGGGTTCGCACGCAAGAGGTTCCTGAAAGAGATATGGACCGGGCCCGGTTTTGATCTAGGAACCTCTTGTGTGTGAGCTCAATACTGAACCGTCTGCGCCAAAGTAATTACTTGGTTGATAGGGCTGGTATTGGGTATTTGCAGGGATTGGAAAGTTACTTTTAAAAAGTAACTCTGTTACAGTTACAGTTACTTGAGTAAAAAAGTAACTCTGTTACAGTTACAGTTACTTAATATGAAAAGTAACGCGTTACAGTTACTTTTACAAAAAGTAACGAATCACAGTTACTTTTTCAAATTCCAAGTTATAAGAAAAATTGAAATTTAGCCATTATCTTAAAATCGGGGGGGGGGGGGGGGTTATAAATTAATAAAAAAAATCAAGGGCATATTAATTAACTAAAATTGCTCGTTAATTATAATTAATTATATGAAAGGACACATTAATTATTATTAATTACAATTAATTTTTTAAATAGATTAATTCATTCATTAAAATATTTTCAAATTTTATTGCTCCTAATGATTTAAAACTATTAACTTAAACGCAACTATAAACAATTAAACGCTGTTTAATTAATTTTAATTTATTATATTAGCATTAAAAATTTTATTCCTCCTAATGATTTAAAACTATTTAACTTAAACGCAACTATAAACAATTAAACGCTGTTTAATTAATTTTAATTTATTATATTAGTGAACAAAAAAATTGTCGTCGAGTCTTGAGGAAATCTAAGGAGGCCTATTTAAATAAATGTTAATTAATAAATATAAGCCTAACATCATATTAGTCACTGCAAATAACATTACAAAATGATAACTATAAACAAAATAAATTAATAACATAAAACAACAACAAAAATTAATAACATAAACGATGGCAAATTATCACTTACATTTTATTATTTGAAGACTTTCGTAATTTAAGGTACGTAATTCTGTTTTGCAAAATTAAGTAATTTGGTTATTAGAGAGTAACCAAAATTTATTTTTGAATCAAAATATCATGGATTTGATACAAAAAAGACAAAGAAATTAAATTACAAATACAGGGCAGGGGTTTTAAACATCAAGTGCGAGAAAGAATGACTGTATTATATAGCGAGTGTTTACTTTCGTGAAGAAGCTACGGACCACGCACTGTGCTTCACGTGTCACGCTCACTATAAGTTTGTCAACAGCAGAATGGGGGGGGGGGGGTCAAGGAATAGATAAGGAGCAGAGGGGTCCATCAAGATCAGCGGGTACATTCCTCTACACGGAAACGGAAATGAGTCTCCCTTGCTCGACAAGAAACAGTTTTCGTTCATTTTACGAGTCAACTAAAATGTGATAACCGGACATCCTTTAATGAGATTTATTGTGTAAAAAAATTACTATTTTTAGAACATTGAATTTTTATAAGTATTTTTTTTATTCAATAAACTCAAATGTACCGTATTTTTTTATATTAATTAATAAAAAATACAAAATATTTTTATTTAATATTTAATTAATCATTTAGTATGTAGACGAAATACGAAATTTAATTACTCAATAATATATAATTTCAAAAACATAAAAAAAGCTAACGTTATAGTTGAATTGACGTAATTTCTATCTATCCAAATAAAAATTATCCTGGTTAAGTAACCATAAAATTACTGTACTGTTCCCAGCTAAAAAAATAAATTCAAAAGCTACTAGCCATTAACTCTGATATAAAAACTTCTAAAAAAGCGTAATTTTAGTACATTTTCATTCTACATAATCTCCCGAGCAGCATGGAGAAGAAAATGTGGCTGATTTTACTGATCCTCGATACTCTACTTCTACTGATTTCTCGATCGTGAAGTACAAACTTTTAGTGGTAGGAAGATTCACAATCAAAAATCACTGTCTCGGCAGATATTTACTTCCTGCAATACCCAGACCCTTTACAGCTTAAAGTAACAAGATTTTCTTATCTCATAGGTCATAAATTCCTCTTCCCCAGATGTGTATATAAGTAGCAAACCTCGGAACGGGTAATTCGACACCAGTTCGGGGAAAAGAGTTCGGCACTCTCCACCATCGTCCCGCTCGAGAGGGGAGGGGGGTAATTTCTCCCCCGACCCCTGACCTTCCTTCTGTCGACTCCTAGACTCTAGTGGTTGGATTTTAAAAAAAATCGTCTTCTGGGAATGCGAAATGTTCCCTTCCTAGGAGTGGAATTTCAAAATTGGCAGCAGACAGTCTTCAGAAAGTAACGGAAAAGTAACGGAATTTCCCGTTACTTCGTTACCGCTAAAAGTAACTAAGTTACAGTTACAGTTACTTTCTGAAAAATGTAACGGCGTTACTCATCGTTACCTAAAAAAAGTAACTGTTACAAGTAACGGCGTTACAAGTAACGCGTTACTCCAATCCCTGGGTATTTGTGCTTGGCGATGATCTCACTCACGTGACTCTTTGCACGTCTAATGTAACAGTTTTCCCCTGATAAAATAACAGTTTCTCTCTGTGAAAATTGCAGTTTTCCTGTAAAAAATTACAGATTTCTTGCAAAAAATTACAGTTTTTAACTGGCGTCAAAGTTGACAGTTTTTAACTGTAAAAATAACAGGTTTTTTTTTACCGTATAAGGACTCATTTTGTAGAGTTTAAAGTTCAACTGTATAGATTTCTCAGTACACTACTAATGTGCCTGAAAGTTTTCACGCCAAATACACTGTTCGACAAAAAAAAAAGCAATTGTTTGTCCCGAAGCTACTTTGGCGATTTTTTGCTCCTTTGGAGATCCAATAATGGAGAAATGACATTTTTAGCCCAAGTTTAATAGGGGGATTCATCAGAGATAAAAAAACTGATTTTTTAACATTTTTTCATAAAAAACGCTTTTTTGACGTTTTTTTTGGCTACAAACAACCTGCAACTGGTTCTTACCTCTATATGGGTGTTAAGTGAGTACCGATGGGCCATTTTGGAACTCAAACACCGCTCCAAAACTGTCTAAATTAGCGATTTCTGTCCCAAAATGCCATTTTTTTAATGTTATTTATGTTTTTTCGCATGGCTACTTTTTTGGCTACAAACAACCTGTAAACCTTCCTGCAACTGGTTCAATTACCTCAATGGGTATTAGGTGAGTACCGATTGGCCATTTTGGAACTCTAACACCGCTCCAAAAAAGTCTAAATTGGCGGTTTCTGTAACAAAACGCAATTTTTGGATGTTATTTCATGTTTTTTCGCGAATGGAGCTATGAT
Source organism: Hylyphantes graminicola (assembly GCA_023701765.1). Lineage (NCBI taxonomy): Eukaryota > Metazoa > Arthropoda > Arachnida > Araneae > Linyphiidae > Hylyphantes > Hylyphantes graminicola. The sequence goes on from CM043113.1 coordinate 60,161,757, forward strand.
TACGTATCTATGTATGTGTTACGTATCTATATAAATGTTATCATATTATTCGGTGTTCATAATTTAATTTTATTTATCTCGAAAGCAGATCCAGATACGTAATCATAGCTCCATACGCGAAAAAACATGAAATAACATTAAAAAAAAATGGCGTTTTGGGCCAGAAATCGCTAATTTAGACAGTTTTGGAGCGGTGTTTGAACTTCAAAATGGCCCATCGGTACTCACTTAACACCCATAGAGGTAATTGTACCAGTTGCAGGAAGGTTTACAGGTTGTTTGTAGCCAAAAAAGTAGCCACGCGAAAAAACATGAAATAACATCAAAAAATGGCGTTTTTGGCCAGAAATCCCTAATTTAGACAGTTTTGGAGCGGTGTTTGAGTTCCAAAATGGCCCATCGGTACTCACTCAACACCCTTATAGAGGTAAGAACCAGTTGCAGGTTGTTTGTAGCCAAAAAAAAACGTCAAAAAAGGCGTTTTTTATGAAAAAACGTTAAAAAATCACTTTCTTGATCTCTGATGAATCCCCCTATTACACTTGGGCTAAAAATGTCATTTCTCTATTATTGGACCACCAAAGGATAGAAAAATCGCCAAAGTAGCTTCGGGACAAACACTTGCTTTTTTTTGTCGAACTGTGATATAGACACACTGCTGTTGGGGGAGGCATTTTCTATATCGCCATATGTTATGAAGATCGCAATACTTCGCCTCATTTCAACGTGTTCGTGCTTCCCACAAAATACAGCGACGGCAATCCTGCATTTAGATCCTTATTCCTTTATATCAAAGTACATATATATAAAAAAAACCTACACATACTGCACATATAGAGCCTGCAAAAAACGGCAGCAATATTGCGAAAGGAAAAGAGGCACCGGTTTGTGTCATAAAACGCAGGGAAGTTTATCCCCCCTAAAATAAAAAGTAATAAGAAAAATTGCAGAGGTAACACGCAAGTGAAATTGAAATTTCCCTCGCCTTCCCGATCCCTTGACTTGAGTGGCCTTAACTTACGTGGGAATGCGGAGACCGCATCTGTGTGTAGGAAAAGTTGCGTCACATTTTTGAAGGAAAAAGGGAGAATCGGAAAGGTATATTAGGGGACTGAAATGTGAACATACAGTGCTCTCATATAACAGTTATAATGTAATTCTGTTTTATGTATGTATTTTTGAAAGTGTGATAATATCAATAAAAACATTTCCGTTGCATTAAAAAAGTATAGGGTTGACCAGAATAGCATTGTTATAAAAATGCAGTAAAATAGAAGAAAGTTATGGAGTTTTTGTGTCGTGTATTTGAAAACTTAAATAATCTATAACAGTTTATCGAATAGCAAGCAAACAATAGTACAACTTGCATTAATGATTGAATAAATTTTGATTAAAAATAATTATTAATTCAGTTGTTAATTAAAGAAATTTTAATCAATGATTGAATACAATTTGTTGTTAGCCTAAAGGTGAATTGTTGTCTAGCACAGGGGTTCCCAACCTTTTTGCACCTGCGTATACCATTTGACTTTTGGAGAAATTTTGGTGTACCACCAAAACAAAATATTTTAATAAACGTATAATATTTAACTCTTTACAGTTTTACTTATTACCCATATTTCTAATCACTTACGAATAAAAATATAGTACAAACTTACAAACAAATTTATTATCATGCGAAATATACTTTTAAAGTCTAAAGTTCGAAACTTGTTGTTTGCCTGTGATTAAAATATCAACCTTGGGAGTAATATGACTTATTTAAACTCTTAAGTCCTCTTCAACATTTATTCTGCTTCGATGTTTATGTTTTAGGTATATAAGCGTTTAGAAAATCAACTATCACACAAGCATTTCGAAACAAATGGAATCAAAAAGAGCAGAATTTGCTGGAAGCTCAAAGGGTGCTAGGTTTTACTTCCAATCCAGATGTTGATTAAAGATTTCTATTTAAAATAATGTTAATGCTTAAAATAATGAGTAATTTGTTAGCGTGCTCACTGCTCATTCGTACAGAAGCTATTAATAGCATTATATTGCTAACATGACCCACGCGTACCACCTGAAATTGCACGGCGTACTACCAGTGGTACGAATACCACCGGTTAGGAGCCCCTGGTCCAGTACATGAAATAAAGAGAATAATCTTTTAAGTGTTGACAAATGACAGTGAGGTGAGGTGACCGGTGTTGTTGTAGAGGGAATAAGTTAAAAAGATCAGAAGGTTTTTAAGACATTTTATGTAACGACCACAGCACTAAACTACATAACAGATAGCAAGTAAAATTGCATCAAAATGACACAGGTCCTTTTGGACTGAGAGATGGAGCAAAAGTGATGTCTTGTCCGGTTCGAATCTCACTGGGAATGAATTTGTCCCGCCTTTATTGTGCAGGGATTGGTTAAAAGAATATATAAGAATTTATACTATTGGGTGAGAAAATTGATTGACAGAACTTTAGTTTTAGTTCGCACTTTTGAAGGACTCGGGTGCAAAGAAAAGTACTTTGTGCAAAGGTTTTACTTCCCAAAATGGGGCTCAAAATGGGGTGTCGAAACTAAGAAAGTCAATAGAAATTAAGTTAAATAAGATTCACCACAGAGTATCCCCCCAGTGAGGGAACCGAACGATACAAAACGTAAACATGGAAGAAAATATACTTTGCATATTTATATATACTAAGAAAATTTAGAGAAGATAACAAAAAAATTCTTAGACTATATAGAAGTATTTCCCTGAAATGCAAAGATGAAATTATACAATTCAGTTGCACACGTAAAATATTATGAATATAAAATATGAGAATTTTGAATCATAGTATCGCAATTGAAAATTTCATGAAATGGTAGGAGAATAAAACATGCATGAAAAAGCAATCTAATAAACTAAAGAACATATGGAAGGAAATTTAAGCACTTGACTGCAATATGAATTTAAAGCATATTGTATATTAACTGTTGAGTGCGTGATTGAAGTTGGTATAATATTGTGATGTTGAACTGTAGGATTTAACAGCGATCACAAGAACGTTATAAACACATGATGCTTGCAGTCACTGTTGGTCAGACGCATTCGTGCTACAGATGAGCTTCGTCATGACTGTGTGGTGACACAAGATGGGTGTTTAGGATATTTTGAATTGAAATTAGGATAATTATATTTGCTCTGCGAGGAACCGCCACACCAGTCCCTTCCTACACAATGATATATGAATGAACTTTACGCATGCTGGTTCACTGCATTTGTGATGACTGCACGTTGCAAATGAGTATCGCCGTGTTGCGTCGAGACTTGCGAACAAGTATGCAAATAGTAACGACGTGTTGTGTCGAGATTTGCGAGCAAGTATGCAAATGGTAACGACGTGTTTTGTCGAGATTTGCGAGCAAGTATGCAAATGGTAACGACGTGTTGTGTCGAGATTTGCGAGCAAGTATGCAAATGGTAACGACGTGTTTTGTCGAGATTTGCGAGCAAGTGTGCAAATGGTAACGACGTGTTGTGTCGAGATTTGCATGCAAGTGAGTAACGACGAGTTGCGCTGAGATTTGCGAGCAGCGTTGCATGAGGAGCGAGTAGTCGAGCATATCTTGGTAGGAATCACTAGGAAGGGGTGACGATGGTTGTAGATATATCCTAGGTGTTTGCACATGGAGGGCTAATTGTTGTGGAAAAGTGCCGTTGACACTGTTGGAAAAAGTGATGCTGCTGCCTGAGGCGAGTCTCAGGACTTTGAAGCTGAGGACTTTTCATTAGTGGCGTGAAAGTTGTCAGTTGCGAAATGAAGATCTCCCGGAACTGTTGCATAGTGTCTGTCACGTTAGTAGTTGCTGCTCCTGAAGCTGCAACTGCGACAGAGGTGAATGCGGAACTGTTGTGGGTTGTTTGCGCCGGGGAGCTTGCAATGGTTCTACGGGTGCGTAGAGACGACGGGACTACGGCGCACCCAGGTGTTTGCAGCCTGGTTGCACGCTGGGCATCCAGGGGAGTTGTGGGTGAGGCAAGCTTTGGCAAATGCAAATGTACCTGCATAGTTGTACATCGGAACTTGGATGGTTGCACAACAGGAGCAAGGCATTCCATTTTTCTACGCAAAAAATGTCCATTTCAGAGCCGAATAGAATTGGGATGTGATATCCCAAACCGGTGATAGCTGGCGTGGGAGAGCTGACGAAAGAAGGGCAGTTGAGACGATGGGAGAAGTCTCAGGAATCCCATAGCGTTGACAGGGTTCACGCGGGGGCGGTGGGGAGAAGGGCGAAGTCATAACTCTTCCAGCATCTGAAGTCGCCGCGGCAGCGGGTGAGGGGCCTCCAAAGGGGAAAAGCGAGGAGAGACGCGAGTTTCAGTTCATTTTGAAGAGTAGCTGTGCGCGTTTGTGGTCGTGGATATTGTCCGAAAAGTGTCCAAACCGGGTCACCAATGAGGTGAGGTGACCGGTGTTGTTGTAGAGGGAATAAGTTAAAAAGATCAGAAGGTTTTTAAGACATTTTATGTAACGACCACAGCACTAAACTACATAACAGATAGCAAGTAAATTGCATCAAAATGACACAGGTCCTTTTGGACTGAGAGATGGAGCAAAAGTGATGTCTTGTCCGGTTCGAATCTCACTGGGAATGAATTTGTCCCGCCTTTATTGTGCAGGGATTGGTTAAAAGAATATATAAGAATTTATACTATTGGGTGAGAAAATTGATTGACAGAACTTTAGTTTTAGTTCGCACTTTTGAAGGACTCGGGTGCAAAGAAAAGTACTTTGTGCAAAGGTTTTACTTCCCAAAATGGGGCTCAAAATGGGGTGTCGAAACTAAGAAAGTCAATAGAAATTAAGTTAAATAAGATTCACCACAACAGTGATTGCGCCCTCTAGAAGGGAAGGGCGTAGGCTATATATAGCCCATTACACAGCTCGCCAGAAGAGACAGTCACAAGAGACATACAAAGAAGGACGCCACAGACACATAGATAAATAACAACATTTATTGACAAACACAAACATCCATGCCCTTACCGGGATTCGAACCCGAGCCCAGCAGCTCCAAAGGCTAGTATACTAACCATTGCGCCAGTGGACCGGTACTTTAAAGTGTTAGTTTTAAATATTTTATAATTTTCCGCATGACTTGTGAGCTTATGACCATATTTAAATAGCTTCATTGTATGATCAAAAAATATTTTAAAGTTGTGTACAATTTTTATTTAATATGCAGTTTTTGATGTTTGTATTGCACTGTTGTATTACCATACGACTGCACAAAATTTCAACCAATACTTAAAATAAGAAACTTTTTTTTTTTTAAACTTATGAAACTAAAATAACGCGGTAGTAGTTCGCAACAGTTTGTTTTTCGTTTCACGTTCCCCGATATTAGTATTTCCGTCACTCCCCGTCAATATCATATGTCTTTTCAGGTAGCACTTTTGTGGCGTTTGTGGAAGATTGAAGTCTTTGGTTGTGTATTATTGAGGTGTTTGAAAAACAGTTTAGTTTTTGCTCTTTTTATTTCAGAAAAACATACAACATCGTGATATTTTACAGTATAAAGTATATTTTTTTTTGCCAAGTATAAAATATTTAGAGACATGGTGGGAACATATTTTTTTGTTTACATAATTCTTTAGGGAGTTGGGGAACTAAACCAAAACACACCTTAAGTTTGCAGCATTAAAATGTTCTACGTGGAAGAAACGCGCGTAAACAAACGGAATTTTGCCTCTGTGATGGGTCGCTCCTACGCGATACGTCCGCCCTGATATTCGTTCGCTCTGTTGTGTCAAAATAGAAGGAAAAATAATTAATATTACACTATAACTGAAGCAAAAACAAATAAAAATAATAAAATTATGTCTTGAAATAACGAAAAAGTGATTTATTGAATGTAAAAACCTTTTTTTTATTCGATTCTCACACTCGGAAATTAGAACTATTTACCCTTTTTTCCCGTAGAACATTTGTATACTGCATACTTAAACTGTGGTGAGGTGTATTTCAATTGCAAATTTCACACAAGAAATGCAAATAAGTTTAACAAAAGTGTATAACCACTTCAACGGCTTTCAAAAATGACCAGAAGCGAGTTGATAGCACATTTTCAAGTAGTGCATAACATGTGTGCCTGAAGGTGCGTGAAATTTCAGTACAAATATCGGTGTATTTTGCAGTGAGCCGGTCCACTGGCGCAATGGTTAGTGTGCTAGCCTTTGGAGCTGCTGGGCCGGGTTCGAATCCCGGTAAAGGCATGGATGTTTGTGTTTGTCAATAAATGTTGTTATTTGTCTATGTGTTTGTGGCTCCTTCTTAGTGTGTCTCTTGTGACTGTCTCTTCTGGCGAGCGGGGTAATGGGCTATATAGCCTACGCCCTTACCTTCTAGAGGGCGCAATCACTGTCATTCGTCATTTTTTTTAAAGTGAGATGCAAAACTCCCGACATACAATATTAGTAGAAATCCCCCTCCCAAATAGTGTTTTTATTATACTCAATAGTTAAGATTTAAGAATTATTATATATTTTGAATATTACATTAAAATATTATTGAATTGAACAATTAGTTAAATACATAGCATTAAATAGCACTAATTATTCCTTATGGTTTTGTAATATTTAAAGCTTCATTCAAGATGGGGATACATATAAAAAACATAAGAATCGGTAGTATTTTTTTAGCAGCATAGATTTTTTGTTTATTTATTGGAAAAATTTGAAGCTTTGAGGAGCTTATTTACACTTCTGACTGCATAAATTAAACTTCAAAAACTATTTTTTTTAAAAAAATTCACTTATTATTTATTTTAGTTAGAAGGCTGTCATGTAGTGAAAACAAATTTGCACTTTTTCGTAGAATTAACAACAAGTTACATGTACTTTAATTTAATTTTTACGGTGTAGCCTTAATACGTTTCTCTCAATCAAAGGAATGCGCAAATAAACATATACATCACTAAATATTAAAAGGTACACGGTTATAAACTTCGTATTGGGCTTCACTGATTAAAAAGGTCCCTTTAGTAGCTGCAACAGATGTGTGGTGAAACTTTAAACTTAAAAAAGAATTTTTTTTGGTTTCTATCGAACTATTTTTAGATTTCAGAAACAAAACCTGAAAAATAGTTCAACCGAATTCCAAAATATGGTGAAACATGTCACCACACAGCCGTTGCTGTTACTACACTCTTAAAATGAACGAGTGATTTTAACTCAGTCTGAGTTAGTTTTCACTCCTCCAGTCTAGAAAATGCACTTCTCCTAGAGGAGTGGATCCTTTGTGTGTTAAGCTTCCGACAGGATCACTCCAAACGAGTGATTTTAACGCAGTCTGAGTTAATATTCACTCATTTCTAGTGTCGAAAATGCACTTCTCCTACTGGAGTGGATTTCACTATTTTGTTTTAAGAGTGTATGAACCAATTTCTTGGTGAATTCAAACACAAAATTTTTAACACTGTAAAGTCACCCGAACGATTTCTGTGCATGATTTTTTATACTACATTATTGAAAGAGACAAGCGTCGTTGGAAACTCTCCAAAGGACTCTCTACGCTCTTTAAACAAAAGTGTTAAATCCGCTCCCATAGGAGAAGTGCACTTTCAACACTGGAAAGGAGTTAAAATTAACTCCTAAATCACTCGTAATAGCCCTAAATATCTCCAAATCGCCTTAAAATAGCTCGTTTGCTGTTAAGATTGTTGGGGTTTTAACAAAACAAAAGAGGGAAATTCACTCCTATAGAGGAAGTGCATTTTTGACACCGAAAGAAGCGAAAACTAACGCAGACAGAGTTAAAATAGCTCGTTTGTTTTAAGAGTGTACTAGGTTTTTACATTCAGCGTTTTTACTAATGATTTTTTTTTTGTTTCAGGTCAGCAAATGTTCTACAGTATGCTGCTATTTACTTGTGATTGGAGCGGCTTGTTTCTGCTACAAGAATGCACTGAACTGCGATTTTGTGTTTGACGATATGTCAGCCATTCGGGACAATCAGGATTTGAGACCCACCACTCCGATATTTAATCTACTTCGGAACGATTTCTGGGGTACACCTATACAAAAGGTAAGTCGAAATGTGTCTAGTTAGGTACAAGAATAAACATAGTATGTATATTCAGACATAATACGTAGTAGGCGCGTTTACATGATCCATCGAATCCATGGAATAAAGAGAAAACTCTGCAATTTTTCCCTCTTGGGGATTTTCGCCCGGGCAGAACCGGAATTGTAGGGTTTATTGGGGGGTTTCACAAGCCCTCCAATCCAAGGAGGGTTTGGCGTTTCATTCCAATGGATTCGACCACAGACTATTATGTGTGTTAGAAATCCTACTCAAAAACTTTTTCTCCTAATGGAGGGTTTGGCATTCCAGGGATTCGATAGCTCATGTAAGCGTGCCTAGTAAGAAAGAGAAATTATTTAACAAATGTAAGAATGCAAACAGAAACAAAAACTCATATTCAAACAGTCCAAGTTTTCAAAACGAGGGCTATGCAGCCTAATCAGTTCGCCTTGCATGCGGAAGGTCCCAGGTTTTGGTCCGGGCATCACCAAAATAACTTAAGTCCTATAACCGGTCCATGCAGCTAAAAATCCAAGATGAATGTCAGGAAGTAGTCAACATGAGGTGAAAGTCAACAAGAGTTTTTTCTGAGTGTGATATTATTTTTATATATTTTTTTTAAATTGTAGAAATAAAGCCCTCAGTTGTAATTTTACATGCAAGCTTCAAGCAACTTACCATCAAATATATATTTAACACAAATGTTTATTGCTACTTGATTTAAACACCAAGCCAATATTGTTACACTATTGCTACGTGCACTTCGAAAAACTTTCGAAAAAAAAAGCATTTAATTTCATTTACTTTTTAATTGATTCCATTTACTTTTTATTAGTAGTTCCCTACCACATTATTGAACTGTATATATAAAATGTCACTCACTTAGGAATTTATTTTATTTTATAGGAACAGAGTCATAAGTCTTACCGACCACTTTGCGTCCTTACCTACAGACTAAACTACTATTTCCACAAGCTTCGTCCATTTGGTTACCATCTGACTAATGTTTTGATGCACGGGATAGTTTCAGCTCTGTACATGCGGTAAGTAAATACAGTTCTAGGCAGTAACACGTTTCTTACAATTTATAAGGTAAAAAACAATTTCGAGTGGAAAACAATAAACTATGCCAGAAATGTACAATTGTCGCCAAACTTGAAATGGTATCTTTTGACTGTGTTATTATACAGAGTGGTCCTTTAATAATGTATATTGCGTTTTTTTTGTCAGAAATTTCTGTTTGACGCCAAAGGTTCCGTTTGGCGAGATTTGAACTCGCCAAATGTAAAAACACCTATTATTATTTTTTATTAATTCAATTAATAAGAAACTATAGTTTAATTATGTAGAATAAAAACTTATTTTTTGAAAAAAAAAAACAAGGTTATTGGTTGAAATTTCTCTTAATTCCAACACTTGATGCTTGTTTTTCAGACCAAGAGAAAAAATCTTAGACCAACTTTTAAAATATCTTTTATAAAACATTTTTTTTTAAATTTTTTCTTTTGTCGTAACAATTTCTTTTAGAAAATTTGAAAATAAAAACAAAGTATAGGTGAAATTTTAGTCCTAGATAGCTCACAAATTCCTTTTGCAGGGTCTGCATTATGTTTGTTTCGAGGAATACAGCTTTTGTAGCTGCACTCATGTTTGCAACTCATCCCATTCACTCTGAAGCAGTAAGTACAATTTCGTTTCAAACACTGAAAGTAAAAATTTCAGCTTAAATTTTAAATAAACATGTTTTTATAATTGTAGAAAACATTATTGAGCAGACAGAAAGGGTGTTTTTTGCGAGAACCAAATTTTCTGTTGTGTTAACTTAGCAATATTTTACTTATTCTACGAAATATAGCAGCTTCACCTCAACAAAACTCGTCTATCTGAAGTAAAAATTGCTTATGATTTTTAAAATCATGCAGCTTATCGTTATTGGTTACCTAAATTGCATAACAGTTGATTCGGAAATCGCAAACTGTCTATCAGAAATTATTGGGATGCATATTTCGAAAGTATTCACAGATTAATGACTGATTCGTCCGATTTAAAATTTCATTAATCCCAACTTTCTCAACTGAAGCGAATATTTTCCATGGATTTTCTATTGAGGATATTAAATGCTAAAAACAAAAGTTTCCTTTCCACATGTTAGATAGCAATGAAGCTTAAAGAAGTGTACTCTAATTTGTTTATTTCATAAAATATTTTGTTTTTAAAGATTGATGCTTTTTGGTAAATACTAAGAAAACACCAATTTATAGATGTGATGAAGCGTTACAAGTCTATACTAAAATTAAATTATAATATCAATATTCTATTAGAACTTCAAAATGTAGCTAATAACTACACTCCGTAAAAACCTAACTTGGGGGAAAACAAAGAGTAAAAAGGGAGACGGAAAAGCGCGGTTGGTCCATTAGTTGGAAACTCTTGTAAGGTAATCGTAATATTTACATGCAAAATGATCTGAATACATTTAACCAAAATAAACTTTTTATTCTAATAAAACTGCCAAATTTTCTCAAGTAATATTCAACTCCGTTAGAGCCAAATTGAAATAATGTTTTAAACATGTTTTCTGGATTGATTCACTAATAATTTATGGAACTCTTTATATGCGCGGATGGATCTTCACTATAGCATATTTCTACGAGTATTTTACCCAACTTAGGTTGGCGAGGAGTGTCTGCTATAAAGTATTAATGGGAAAGGGGGGGGGGGGGGGGTCTAAATATTGGCAACTGAATCGTATGTATGTAATGAATTGAAATGTTTCTAAACGTCACCGAGCTTACTAATTTACAAGAAAATTAGTTTTTCTTTTATTCTACCATTTCCGACTGCTATCTTGTCCTCAGTTTAACCAAACCAATTGAAAAACTTTTCATTATTATCATCACTTTAAATATTTCTATATAGGTTTTTTTATTCCATCTGCAAAAAAAAAAAAAGAAAAAAAAACCGAAAAAGAGAAAACAATTTTTTTAACGATAAAAAATACTTTCCCAAACAAAAACTTTATATAATGTAATAAAAAGTAAAATTTACAAACTCACCTTTTTACATTAAGTACATTCAAGAGAGCTAAAATATTAAAAATAAGAGCGCTTGTTTGATCAAAAGACTCCAAATATCCTTCCACTCGAAGTTCATTAAATTTCTCCTTAGATATATTGAATACTGATGAGCATTCATACATGTTGGGACTCTGTTATTCATATCCATAGGCATTTTGGGCCCACATCATCGATTATAGGGAGATTTGGGATTAAATAACAAGGGACTGACCCTTGATGGTAATTTGGCAGGTATATATACATTGTTAAGGTAGCAACAAGAGATTTTAAATTTTAGTTTATTATTATTTAACAGATTTATTTGATTTTTTTTAAAATTACGTTAAATATCCAAAATAATGATAAAGCGGGCTGGGGAGCCCAGTCGGTTAAGCACTCGCTTAGCATGCGGAAGGTCCCAGGTTCGGGTCCGGGCATCGCCAAAATAGCTGCCGACCTATAAACGGCCCGTGCAGCCAAAAATGTCCGACGAATAATACCCCGTGTAAGGGAGTGCACGTTAAATATCCTTCAAAGTCCTAACGCTGCGTACGATGTCGCCCTTAACGGTTGCGTTGGGGCGATAACAAAGCTCGTCTATCGTCTATCTGAAGTAAAAATTCCCTGTGGTTCTAGAATACGAAGCCCGTCGCCAATAGCCCTCGTGTAGCTCTAGTGCGATGATAATTCAAACCAAACCAAACCAAAATAATGCTAACATTTCTGAAATATAAATGAAATTAAAATTTTTTCGAAGAAAGAAAAAGATTCAACTGTTATTTTAGAAGTACAAATAAATATGTTTCAAATATTGGTATCTGTTTACGACTTTAGACCCTGATTTATTGGAAAATAAACACTATACATTAAAATTTTCCTTTTTTAAGTTTATCATCTACAGGAAACCATTTTAGTTTCTTTCATGTTTCCTTAAGTGAAAGGCATTTTATTTTTCAAAGCCTATTCATTGGTATTACATACATTTTCTTTGTCATAATCCTTAGCTTCAAGCTAAATATTGACCAAAAATAAAGTTTTATTGATTCAGTCTTATAGCCGTGATTCGCCATATACGAAAATATTGGAAAACACAATGATGTCTATTAGCTAACTTGAGAGCGCTATTGCATTTATAAAAATTCTTAGTTACTAACTTTAAAGGCAAGCTCTTTATATTGATCAGTTTCTTTCTGTTATTGCTCTTTAGATCATTTTTTCTCTTTTTTTTTATCCTCGTTGTGTACAATCCATTTAAACTACTCAACATTCACAAAAGCATTTTTGTATACTTCTCAGTCGTGCAAAATTATTAGTTTTTAAGTACTTTTGATAGGTAATTCTCAAACTTAAAAAAATAACCGTAACAAAGATTCAATTACGAATATAATAGTACTGGATTTTATATTTAAAAAAATTTTATAGAATATTATTTTTTAAAGTTTTATTTTTCTAAAACATGTATTAAGATTAAGAATAAAATAAAAATTAAAAAACTTTAATTTATCGGATAAATAATACTAGTTACAAAAATAATAAAAAACAAGTATATTTTTGTAGGTTGGTTTATTTGTTTTTATGTCAAATAACATACAATAAAAACTAAGAGTTTTTCGCTTTCACATTGTCAACTAAAATATCATGGCGTAACATTAAAAAGAAAACGCGTGTTGAAATTTTAACTTTTTCTACTTGTTATTACTTAAAGTGAATTTGAGAAAAAAAATGAATGGTCTAGCGGCAAAACTCACATTCTCCAAAGTATAACTAAGATATGTGGCCCGGTCCGTACATTGGCGACATTTGACGATTGTAAATTCAAATGACGAAGTCGCCAATGAAAGGGCCGGACCCTGTATCTTAGTTACACTTTGGAGAATGTGAGTTTTGAGGCTACACCTTTCAAATAATATAGATTTTTGGTATCGGATTTTTTTTTTGCCTAAGTCTAACTTCCATATGAGTTTATATTTTGAGTTTTTGGGAGAAAGAATTTCTATTTATTTTAAATATCGGAATATGATATTGGTTGAAAACCAGAAAACTTTTATTTTTATATTTACAAGAATTTAGAATTTATTGATTTAACAGAAATTGTTTATTTTCACTATATTAACTTGCTTACTTCCTGTATTTAGATTGATAGTTGTTTAGGTGTGTGTTTGTTTGAGTACACAATATTTGCCCATAACGAAATTTGAGACGTATTATTCAATATATTACCTACATATTCTTTTAATAAAAAAAGTTTAATTCACCTAGTGTTTCTGAGTTTGTTTGAATGTGAATTTAATTGTTTATATATAAACAGCTAATGATTTTAAAAGAATAAATATACATTATATCAATATACGAGAATGTGCAATTTGGAATTTGAAGTAGCACAAAGGTATATTTAAACGTTGTACATATTTGCTTTGGGTTTTGATCATTTGTTTGCCTATATTAGCCGCATGAAATGGAATAATAAAATTGCCTCATTTAAAAAAAAACTTTTTTTCCTTCTGATTAGCAACATATTATTTTCTTAATATATTAAAGAGCGGATGCCTGTTTTTATATTGATTTCTGTACATCACTTTATTTAGTTTACAAGCATAATTAGAGATAAAATTATACATTTCCCTAATGCTTATTTTACCAGTTAATATTATTTTCCAAAATAGGATTTAACTGCAGTTTTTAAATTGGATAAAATAACAAAAGAGGATTGGCCAAATCGAATTTGAGCTCAAGGTAACTAAACATCCAAAACGCAAGATTCTATAAATCCTACCATCCAAAAAAAATATTTGAGAGTTTTATACTTTATTTGATTTAGACTTTACCGATGGAATTCATCTCCCTAGGCAGTGGTGTATTAAGTTATGCTTTTATACTGTCCTTTATTTAATAAAATGAAAGATAAAAAAAAAGTGCGCTCAAGGGGGAATGGGCGCGCTGGACCGGGGGTCTCCAAAGCAAAGTGCACTAGTGTTAATCCTAAGGAGAAAAATATATTCTATGCCACATTTATCCGGCTGTATTGAATATTTTTACAAGCGGATTTTTTATGTGGTAAATGTAGCTGACTTACAGGTTTCGACCTTCTCACTTTTCGAAATTGGTTCGAATATTTTTTTTTAAATTTTCAAAAAATAATTTCACACAAAATATTCGAAGAAATTTCAAAGAGTGGGAAGATAAAGACCTGTAAGTTACCTAAATATTTATTAAAGAAACCGTTTGTAAAAATATTAAATATTGCCAGAGAAATGTGACAGAGAATATAGTTTTTTCCCTCATTGGACTAACACTGAGGCACTTGAGTTTGGAGATCCGTGGTCCCCAGCGCGCCCATTCCCCCTTGAATAAAAGAATTGTACACATTATAAATGGATATGTTATTAGATTATTTCTTATTTAAATGCTATTTGCAGGGATTAGTGTGTTTAGTTTATGCTATAATAAATATTTGGATAACGTAAATGTCTTAAGGTTTTGCTCATTTGCTTAGGTAACAGGAGTTGTTGGGAGAGCAGAAATTTTATCTTCTTTGTTTTTTCTGCTGGCTTTTGTTTCATATACAGTTGCTGCTTCTTCTAACCACCTTACAGGTAAGGGACCTTTTCATAACGTTTATATTGTAAACGTCTGAGGCCCCAACAAAATATTACACATGTATTTTTAACATAAAGATATTTTTCAAACGTTTATTTAAAGTATGTTTTGTAAGGATGATTTTAAAAATTAATGTCCAGGAGACATACGTTTTAATATTAGTTAATGGGTAACTATTTTATTGGATGCCGAAGTCACAACTACTAACCATGTATTTTTTACTTAAACGCTCTGACTACATAAGCAAGCTTTTTTTAAGAAAAAATTATATTAATTTCTTAATTTTCAATTTTTTTAAATTGAAAAATGCTTTTAATGTTTAGCCTCTAACAAAAATACTGGAACTTTTTATGTAAGATCCCCTAAATCATGAATGACTCTTTATAACGTCTTCCATCTTTACAATATAAATGGCTCTCAGTTCTGGGGAATATGCCGAGTCTGCAAGGGCTTGACCGCAAATGCAATATTGCAGCCCCATTGGAGAAAAAAAATCTTTACAATTTCATACTAGATGCGTAACTTTATAAACATAAAATATATTTTACATAAAACATACTTTTTGATACTAGTAAATAAATTAATAGGTATTCAACTTTCATAAGTTAAATATATATTCTGCTTTAGCTTTACATTTTTTTTGTTACAGATTGGTCCTATATGTCTTGGTGTGTCTTGTTCGTTGGCTTAGCTACTTTCTCCAAAGAACAAGGCATTACAGTTGTTGGTGTGTGTTGTGCATACGAAATCTTCGTCGTTCATAAGGTATTTATCATATATTTTGATCTTTCAAATGATCTTTTTATTTCATATGCTCCAAGTTTATGCATATGACGTTATTTATTTTATAAAGACAAATTAATTGCGCTGCTATTTGTAGATTTTACTCATTTGTGAAATACCGCAATGAAGTTATGCAACTCAGAACTCATTTGACTTAAATTGCATTTCCCTCTCTTTTAGTTCAGACTTCCAGAATTGTTAAATATTATCTCGAACTCAAAGTATGTAACGGTGTTTCGTGAATCTGGATTAAGGATAGCTGCATTAGCCGCTTTTTCAGTATTTCTATTGCTGTTGAGACTCAATGTAATGGGAGCTCAGCTACCTGTATTTACAAAGTAAGTAAAACCTTATTTTCTCATGAATGAGCAATGTATTACATAAATATTTTAGTTATTTAAATTATTTTCCCCATCAAAATTGAAGAGCTTAGTGGACAAAAAGGTAAAAACGATATAATGAGCGTTTCAGTTTTCCGTTTGTATAAGACAAAACTGAACTTACAAAAGGTAAAAAATTTACTTAACTTAAAGTTTATGAAAACGGAGAATATTGTTATCTTTATTTATAAATTAGGGAATAACGTGTTCATTGACACAAAAATCTCAAAGTTTGTAAAAATGCCACTTAGCCCGTTCTTCCACATGCTCTTCAACTATCAGTTGCTATGTTTGGTAGGTTCTTCATAAAGCATCGACATGATTTAATACATGGCAACGTTTCAAGTAGGATCTTAACAAGCTCGCCTCACTTAATATATATATAATTGCATATCTCACAATGTTATTGGCCATTGGTTTGACTACGTTGCAGGGAATAATTGTCATTTATTTGAAATTAAGAAAGGGGCTGTCTATTTATAAAAAATGGGTAAAATAACAGGGGTAAGTAGATATATATTCCGGCTTGTCTGCTTGATCAGAGACCAGCTTATATAGGCCTTCGTCAATTAAAGCAGACACAGAAAGAATTTTTACTGTTACAGAGTAAGGAAAATACACCCAGGGCAAAAACGGGAAATCGAAATCGCACCCGTTTCAACGCGCAGGCTGCTGTCGTAATGGTACAAACCACTCAGCCATCCGGGCCCCAAAATAACAGGAATAAAGTCTTTCGATGTTTTTCAGATAAATTGCATATTTTCTCACAATGTTATACAGTGCAAATTGTTAAAATATAAAAAGTAGAATCTAACGTATAATATTATTCACAATGACTTCTAACTAGTACAACTCTAATTATAGGAAAAAATTGTCACCTAACCACTTCGAATAATTAAGGAGAGATTTTCGAAAAAAAAAAGTGTATATGTAACAAATAGGTAGCACGGGTGACATTTTCTTCTGAAATTCGGATAATCAGCAAAGTTTCGGATAATCAGCAAATTTTCCGATAATCAGCAAATTTTCGGATAATTGAGAGTTCGGATGATCGGAGTTTTACGCCATTTAAAATTCGTACATCTTTATTAGATTCGACAATCCAGCCGCTGCGTCTGGAATATGTCTGCCACACCGACTCGCCAACTCACAATGCAATACCTGGTAGCCCTCAACGGCTGGCTGAACTGGTACACTACAACTCTAATTATAGGAAATAAATGGGACTTAATCACTTCGAACAATCAAAGAGATATTTTCGAACAAAAAAATTGCATATGTAACTAATAGGTAGCAAGGGTGACATTTTCTTCTGACATTCGGATAATCAGCAAAGTTTCGGATAACTGAGAGTTCGGATGATCGGAGTTTTACTCCATTAAAAATTCGTACATCTTTTTATAGATTCGACAATCCAGCCGCTGCTTCTGCCACACCGACTCGCCAGCTCACAATGCATTACCTGGTAGCCCTCAACGGCTGGCTGCTGTGCTTTCCATGCGACTTATGCTGTGACTGGACAATGGGGACTGTGCCGCTAGTGAGCAGCGTCTCCGATGCAAGGAATTTGGGAACAGTTGGTTTCTATGCCGCTATCGGGGCTCTGATTTGGTACAGCTTGTGGGAAAGCGATTGCCGGTCTAAGGTTATACTCATGGTGAGTTTTTATGAATATTTTTTTTTTGAATATTTAGTTTCGTAACTATAAATCTGAGTAACTGTTTTTCCAAAATTTAAAAAAAATACATTTCAAAATATTTTTTAATATGTTTATGAAGGAAATAAAAATATCAAGTTTACATTAGGCTTTCAAAGTACACGTATTAAAATTTTTTTTATCAAACAAACATATGGTATATATTTTTATCTTTTTTCAACAAAGTAAAAATTATATTTAAATTAGCTTATAGTTTTGCTTTTCCATGATCACTTTGTCAATATATAATAAGTTTTAAGAAACTGCATTTGAGCCAGTGTGACTTTCTGTATACTTTTATTTGTCTATTGCAGATGTATTCAACTGGTTTATAACTCTTTTTTCGTTGCAGAGCGTCGCGTTTCTTGCCTTCCCGTTCCTACCAGCATCCAACCTGTTCTTTCCCGTGGGATTTGTGATTGCCGAAAGGGTCCTGTACACACCCAGCATGGGATTCTGTCTCCTTGTTTCTTACGGGTGGAATGTTATACACAATAGAATGTAAGTTGAATGAGTGTATATCGTTAAGCTAATTTTTTGGGGAACTTTTAAATAATTTAGTTCAATATTTTTTCCAAATTTCATTTACAAGAGCCTTAAAACAGAATCCTTCTGTAAAATTGCTTTGAAAATGCATTTTTAAAAATTATAATTGCAAGAAATGAATATACAAAGAAATAACTTTACTTTTTATCATGAAAGTTCATTGTAAATCTTTTGGCGTACCGTTACTCCATGCCTCCAGATTGAAGGAGTAATGTTCCTGCATAAAAAAGAATAAAAATAAACCAAAGCTGATTAAACTTACACCGTAAAAACCGAGTAACGTTACGTCACAATAACTGAGTAACGTTAAACAGCAAAAAGGAAAAAAAATAGTTTACACCATAATAATGAGTAAAAAAACAAGTGGAAACTGAATCTTCTTATATATTACAGTCTAAATTCAACCGCTTTTACTATTTTATGATACAGTATTAAATTATTGTGTATTTTAAGATTATATTTTCAATAGTTTTATACGCAAATAATGTTAGTCCTAAACATTATAAAAATTTGGCGTAACGCTACGCCATAAAGCTGTAGTAACGTTAACCAGAAAATAGGAGTAATATTCTTATTTGTGTAACGTTACTTTATAAATTTATTGTAATAATATTCCCATACATTTGGGGTAAAGTTACTCCATAAATTTATTGTAGATTTACTCCATAAAATTAGACGCTGTCAGTCTTCGACAAGATTTATGGAGTAACGTTGCTAAACGCATTTTCATACATTAATTTTTTTTTAAAGTTCAAATTTTTCTTTTCTAGAAAACTGAAATACGTATCATGGGGTTGTGTTGCTTTCGTTATATGTTTGTTTGCCGCAAAAACAATTCGAAGAAATTTCGATTGGTAAGTTCATTACATAATTCACCTTTCATATAAAAAAACTCAGGTAAATTATATTTGTAAATATTTTCTACTTTGAATTATGATTTATTAGCTCATAATACTATAACTTTAAACATTAATATTTCGTATACAATTTAAGTTAATTGTTATTTTTGTTAGGCAGAATGAATATACTATTTTTATGGCTGGGCTTAGAGTTAACCAGAGAAACGCTAAACTGTACAACAATGTCGGCCACTCTCTGGAAAGCCAAGGACAGTATCTCAAAGCTCTTGATTATTTTCAGGAGGCAGTCAGGTAAAGATGATTTTTAACTTTGAAAATTTTTATAACTTTCTATGTTTTTAATCACAAATTTTATACATTATTTTTGTTGTACATCAAAAGTCTTTATATGAATGAGAATTTCAACAATTTTTAGAGTCATCAAACCCTTTTATTTCTTATATTTTACTATTTAACATAATTTCGTATCAATCTGGTGCGATATAGGTTGTTACTGTTTTTCAGCCTTAGTAGTTTTTATAAATTATTTTTTCTCTAGATTCAAATACTAGACAATACATCCTACTAAAACTTTATATTATAGGCCAATTCCATGTAAAACTATCCTTTGTGTAGTGTAAGTCACGTGTGTAAAAAATGATTAACCCTGCCACTTTTACCATTGAAGGAAAAAAAATAATATTTAACACGTTCACGCCGGTTTGACCCACCGGTGGGTCACACTTGACTTTTTTGTGGGACGGCGTGCATCACAGGTGAGTCGCTTGTTTTCAGAAAAGAAGTCGTTAAAGAACTAGTTTATTTTATTTTTCTCAACATTATATATAAAAATAATGAGTATTATAAACATTCAATATTTTATATTGATAACAATTATTTATTTATATCTAAGCAACTTTTCCAAACGTTCCAAACATAATGCAGACTGGCCCTTACAACGTTTACAATATGTCGTTACTTTTTCAACTTTTTTCACGGCATATCATCTGCCTTCTAATTTCACTAGTTGAGATCTCGCATTAAGCGCTTTCGAACTTTCCTGCCCAACGAAGCTTAACTATATAAGACAGTCCCACATCAGCGGGAAAAGTGTAGATATTTGCCCCGGCGTGAACGCGGTAATTTGATAAATTTTATCCAATTTAAAAAGCTTGTAATCGCCTCTTAAATTGTAACTTACACTACAAATGCATGAAATTACTCTATAATAAACTTAATATTTTACGGCCATCCATTTTTAGAAATTTCGAATTTTTAAAACATTTTTAAGGGTTCAACCAGACGACATTGGAGCTCACATAAATGTGGGTCGGACATATAACAACTTAAATATGTATGAAGAAGCAGAGAAGGCTTTCTGGGAAGTAAGTAACGGATATTTAATATTATATAATTATTTTAAAACAAAGTAATTGTTTAGATACTTACAGGTAATAATATCTTGTAATTTGTAGAACTGGTTAGAATCGAACTTATTAAGGTATTGATGTAACAATTGATGTTTTAAAGCGGTTCCGAACTGCATTACAAGATTTTAACAATGTACGATAGATAAATATGTTAAAAAATTTCGATTATTTGTAGCAATTATCGGAAAGAAAATCCGATATTCCTTTGACAAATATTCACTCTTTTAAACACTTTTACTTTGCAAAAGAAAGTTCTCTATCAATATTTAAATTACATTCTCACAAAATGTACCGTAAAAGACGATTTAAAAAAAAATTCCAATACATCTAGGGAAAAACTAAAACTGCACTCTCTTTAAAGACTAGTTCATATTATATTTTGCTTAAATAAAAGTTGATTTTTATAAAATATTTTGCGTTCATTTATCTTCGTATTTTTTTTATTGCACAAAAAATAACAAACATTCATTTGAGGAAAAAAAACAAATACAAAAGTAATGATACAGTAGACATAACACCAAGGGTCACAAGGACCATATTGGCGAACATAAAAAAAGTATATGATGAAAATTTACAAACACAAAAAAAAAGAAAAAAAATATTAAAACACAAATTTAAATATTATTATAGCGACAGAAGTGTCGGAGGTATATTTAGGATGATTAGTCAATACAAATGAGTTACTATACAGCTATTTTATTTCAATAATTGATGTATGCATAATCAAAAATAGTTCTCTATATAGGGAATATTAAACAAAAGATTTCCAAACCCTCCTTTTTCTTGGAGTAAAATTGCATCAAATTTATTTGTGTGACGTTACACATATCTTGAGGTCGAACGTTACCGTCAGTGCGGGTAACTTTGGCCAAAATCATAGTTTTTTTTTACAAAAGAAGAAAATTTTAACTACAAAAACGATTTAAACACTTTAAAACCATTATGCATTCTAAGTATTGTACTTTTAGGAATAATTTTCAAGCATTTTTGTTAAATTTTATAAATTAATAAAAAATTGGTATTAATTAAAAAAAATTAGGACACTGTTAGGAGCCGGGCGGGTAACTTTGGCCACCCATGAAATGCATAAGAAGCACACTTTTCAACATCCTTAAAGGCTGTATTAACGATTTAAATAGCAATATTAAAACTTTTAACTTAAAATAACAAAGTTATGAGATATATAGTTATTAAAAATGGTATATAACTAAACATTTACATTGCAGTGCATCGCGGAATAGCATTACGCAATGAATACTAGTATTGTTTGTCGCTTAAAAGAAAAAAATAAACTTCTATTTTATTAAGGGGAAAAGAACTTTTTTGAAGCAAGTTGTAATAACAAATATATTTATAAAAAACAAACGATTTTATTATAAAAGGGGAAAAAATAATAAATTCATAATTAGGAAACTGAAAATGTTTAACTTTAGACATTTACGATTTTGAGTGGTATACGTTTCTTGCATTCTATCTTTATCTTTTTAATGTTTAAAATCGTTTGATTTTTAAAATTTTTTCTTAAAGTGCAAAGTTCCACAAATAAATATTTGCATCTGTGGCCAAAGTTACCCACATTCATCGGCAAAAGCTTCATAATTACCAATATTTAAATACAGCATAAAAAGTATTCAATTTAGAATAAAACAAATGGTGTAATATTTTTCCGCATAAATAAAAGAATCGAATAGAGTGTTTTATTTAAATACTAGCTGAACTACCCGGTGTTGCACGGGTTGGAAAAAAGTAAATACCAAATTGATCCAAGTATTTGTACCATACTACCATTTAATCTGGTTTTTTTTAATAATAAACTTATGTTACTTTTCCCGTTCTTTATAAAGTACAGAATCCCGTTACTTATATGACCATAAAAATTCAAAATTTAAAAAATGCTATAAAATTAACGGATAATGTCATGGTAATTTCCCGAATAAAAACATTTTAGCTCATTTGGCATGTTTGAAAAATTTGGCGAGGAAAATATATAGCTACCAATAACACACCCTTTCAGCTTTGGCACAATGACCATCGCGCAACCAACCAGCTAATAAAGAAAAAAGGTCATTTGACGCGTTTTTTGTAATAAGTTGGCGAGTTTATCAAAGTATTTGGCGAAAAAAGAAAGACATAAAACCCTAATATGCATCTGTAGTGCGATGGTCTTCAAAAAACAACATAGTTCAGTATAAGCTTCAAAATAAATTATATGCGTTTAAGATTTAAATATATCAACCTTTAGAAATTGCCAATGCAATTGCTATTTTCGCCAAAGGTTGCTATAATACCAATTTGTCAGGGTTGGCGTAAAATTGCCGGCAACGATTCTTCAAATAAAAATAAATTAAAAATCAATTTATAGCTTAATCGTAAATGATAAAAATATAAAATGTTTAGCTTATGACCTTGGCGATCAATCTTGGTTGCTATAATACCAATTTGTCAGGGTTGGCGTAAAATAGCCGCCAACGATTCTTCAAATAAAAATTAGTTAAATATTAATTTATAGCTTAATCGTAAATGATAAAAATCTTAAATGTTTAGCTTATGTGACCTTGGCGATCAAGTTTATAAAAACCAACAATAACGTTAGGAATTACAAAAATTAGTAGCGCTTTTTGAGATCCGCTGTCGTTGGAGGAAACCTTCCAGTTTATATAGACGTCCATGATAATTATTTATTAAAATATCGAGTTAAAAATAAAATATTGCATTGATACAGATTAAAGAATGATATAAAATGAAAGTTTACTACTTAAAACGATAGTTAATCTTTGATAAATATGATGATAAATCTTTAAAATGAAAATAATTTATTTGTAAGCTTTTAAGAATAAAGTATTTTCTTTTTTAAATTTTAACTATTTTTGAAAAAGTTTATTTTAATTTCATTTGCTGAATGGCAACGCGAAAGAAAAATGTTCATCCGTTTTGAGCCAAAGTGGTGTAGTTTTTCCAGAAAATTCGAATTTTCTCTAAAAATATAACATTTTGAGCTCTGAAAGTTCTTATTTTATAACTCAAGTATGAACTACGCATTTGTGCCAAGTTACGAGTCAAACAAATGTCTAGTTTGTGAGTTTCGGAGAGACATACACACACACACACATACACACAAAACTTCATTTTTATTATTATAGATTTTTTAAAGTGTTTCAGACAAAAGTTGGAAGAGATAGATTTTTGCCATTTTATGCTCGTTAGAATGAAAACAGCATTTGTAGTATTGTCAGAAATGGAATGAGAATTTTTTTTATATGAAATGAAAGGAGATGTTTCCACCTTTCCAAAAATGTCAAACAATTTAAGATGAGATCATTTTATGAAGAGAAATTAAGAAACAAATCTTTTACCGACGCGTGGCCAAAGTTACCTTCCGTGGCCAAAGTTACACGCTTTGACGGTACTCTAAAAATTTAGTGTAACGTTACTCAGTACAACTGGAGACAGAACTTGCTGCCACCGATTTTATGGAGTAATATCCTTATTTGTGAAACTTTGCACTAAGGTTTTACAGTATTTACACTCATAATAAACTTGTGCTGACTTTCAATACCGAAAATTGCTTTTATACCAATTCGTACAAGTTGTATTGAAACAATACAAAAATCGTATTGATACCAAATAATAGGATTGGTGAGCACAGAAATTATGTTTTGTGATCCAAATGTCTGAACTTCAAACAAATTTAATATTTTCTAGAGCTTATTATTGTCTTAATTTGTATGCAATAGAGCTACCCAATATCAATTTGTGCTAAATAGACAATACTGATATCCTCACAACTCTTAGCGGGTACAAGATTTTCTGCGGATGACCAGCCTTTTGGACTTGATTTAGAGAAGTACTAAAACAAATGGAAATAGAAACGACAACTAAAACTTACGGAAAGGGCTGTTACAACCTGTATGGTTAGAACTCTGAGGCTCTGAGACTCAGGGCTGTCACAACTTTGAGTAGAGCTAATATCTAGGCTCTCTGTTTTTTTTTTTGCTTGACTGAGCTGGTCTTTTAGGCTAAGGATCTTCTTCCCCGTCCGAAGTCCGGCGAGGCCTATCAAGCAAGAGTGGCTCCAAGCCACCTCAACGTGTTTTTGAACCTGGGGAACCTCATCTCAAGGAACGGGTCTAGACTAGAAGAGGCAGATGCGGTGAGTGAAACTTAACTCTGCCAAGTGACGGGTAGGGAATAAAACAATTTTTCTCAGCAGTTAAAAATTTCATAGTAATATTGCACTGGAATTAAAGAACTTTTTAACAGCCACCACTATTTGGAGCATTGAAGTACCACTTTTACTGTGTTTCGAAGTTATGCTTTTGCAACAAAATTCACTCTCAGAAACAATACTTTCCTTTTTGACGATTTATTAATACTCAAGCCTCATTTAGTTAATTTTGAGGACTATTTCGTCAAACTATCACTTGACTTTTGAGTAAACGCGAATCCTCATCTTGATTTGACGATTCTGTAACTTGATTTTGAGGAAACTGAATCTCATTGTTGTACTCGAATCCTCATAAAAATGACGAATTAAATTTACTCACTTTGAAGAAAGGAAAACTCGGAGCATTTGCCAGTAAACAGCATCGTCAAAATTAAGGAAAATTTCGTCATTTTTGAGTATTCGTTTATGAGAGTGTTGGTAAATCATGTGCTAAATAGAGTTGTTGAAGCTGGAACTAAAGAACTTTCTAACAGTCACCGCTATTTGGAGCGTTGATTTACCATTTTGCGGTGTTTCGAAGTTATGGTTTTGCAAAAAAATTGGAGAATCCATGTATAAAATAGAGTTAACAGTTAGGAAATATCAACATTCTGGTGCAGTCTTTTGCTTCACAATTATTTTTATTGTTTAGAGTCTTCCGAAGTGTAGGATTTCACTGCATTTATTTTGGAAAAAACTGACGGATAAAGTAATTGACTAATAATTGCGGCTCTTTAAACACCTCACTAAACAAAGGAGATTCCTTTCAATAACGAAAATATAAGTGGCAGTTTCGCTACCCGAGTATTTCCGTTAAATGACACCATTTCCGTTAAATGACACCATTTCCGTTTAATTTTCTGTCTTTTTGAGAAAAAACATCTTTCTATGGGAATTCGAATAATTAATTTTATATTTATTGGTATGAAAATGTGTGTTCAAAAGTTCGGTGATTGGTCTCATAATATGTCAACGATGAGCCTCGGTCGGGACATCGTTCTCCTTTCCGTCTGTAAAGTGTTGAAACCACTCACAAAAACACTATTTTCTCACTGCTTCCTGACCGTAAACTTTCACTAACATGTCATGTGTCTCCTTTGCCTTTTTGTCTAACTTTAAGGTAGGCGAATACCCAAAATTCTAAAATTTTTACTATTATTTTAATCTTTTCCAAATTTGGCATAGTGATTTCAAAAAAATGAACGATGCTTTTTGGGCATTTTTTTTATTTAAATATAATTTATTTATTTTAAACGGCGTTTTTCAACTAAAAAAAGGGGATTACGCCAACACTTCTAGCATAAAAAGTTTTACATTAATTTACCTGAAATTTTTCACAGATGATATTTCAATATATATCTGTGCCATGAACCTCTAACATCTGGTGTAAGTATACAAGTTTTTTTAAAAAAAAATGTCCAAGTGTAAGTTAATCGAAAAAAAATCCTTTTTTTTCGTGGTTAATTTATAACATTTTTCTTAATCAGTTAAATGGCTCTAGATGACATTTCTCTCAATGCTCTGCGTGAGTGCAAGATCCTAACCGGCGCGGTGTTTTAATTATGAGACCAATCGCCGAACTTTTCGAACACACCTTGTATTATCAGCATAAATCCTTTTTTGATCGGGCAGAGTTCGAACACTTTAGTTGCACATTAATGCATACATGGAAAACACATACTGATTAGAGATTTTTCGTACCATTAATTTTTATTTGTATATTATTGCTATAGCTGTACAAACAAGCCATCAGCATGAGGTCAGACTACATACAGGCCTACATTAACCGAGGGGATATTCTCATAAGATTGAACAGGTATTAATTATTATAATTAACATTTTAGTATTTTTGTTATTCTTAGTGCTTAGTTTATGTGATGCAACATTAAGGTTAACGTAGTTTCGTGTTTATTTTAAAAACGATTTATATGTTTATTTTACACTCCCTTCTACCAATAATGTACACAGAAAATAAAGTAAAATAATTTTCCAAAATTATTAAATTTCATTCAACAAAAGAAATCGGTGTTATACAAAGGTTAAAAAAATTAGATAAATTTGTTTTTATTCATTTGTATAAAGTTCAAAATTGATGCACAAATGAACGTTTTACTGTACCCTTGCATCCCAGTTTGCATTGAATGTTTGAAATAACACAAATATCAAGGGTAAATGAAAAAATTGTTTATTTAAACATTTATTTGTTCATTAAAAAGTTGTTATTCTTTTTGACAAATATTCCGCAAAATCCACAATACGTTGATAAACTTTTTGTGAAAGATAAAAATAAAAAGTTTGAAATCATTTATATTGTTTGTTTCATAAAATTGCACTCTTTAAATAAACACCTTTAAAAGTACAAATATATCAACTGTACCATATGCTGCATTTATACATCTTTTATATGGGTATTTATTTATTTAGAGTAAATATTTGAGCTTCTTTATGTTTTTAAGAACCCATGAGGCCCAGAGTGTATATGAACAAGCTCTGCAGTTTGATGACGGCAATCCAGATATTTATTATAATGTAAGCAAGTAAAAACCTAGTTCTGTATTTGTAAAAATAAAATATTGGGAATAAGCTTAATTTATTTAAATGCAATTATCATTGTTTTACTATTAAATCAAGTTTAATTCCAACTCAAAACAGAACCTATTTTCATTTTATAGTAAGGTACTATCATAAATATTTCCATGAATTTCGTAGTAAAAAGAATTAGGATATCCCTTTAAATTATTGTAATATTATTTTAAAGTTTTTCGGATGTTTTGATATGTTTACATTTCATAAATGCATTTCTTTTTCTCATCTAAAATTTGTTTGCTTACGTAAGCTTACATTTTTCCTTTTCATATCGTTAACGAAATAGTTCAAGTTTGAATTATTTACTCAGATAAATAGATAATTATATTATTTACTTTGCTTGCTTTAGAATTTCAGTAGGTGTTATGGAGTGCTTTATAACTTAAAAAGATAACATATTTAAATATTTATTATAGTAAATAATAATGAAATGGTAAATAAAATATTTGTTAATATTGTATTTAAGCTAAAACATACCGTATTTTCAAGAAATGCTTTTTTTTTTATTTTGTAGATATATCATGTTTGTAGAAAAATATAAATACAATAACTTTTTTTATTTCACATTCAGTTACCGTTCTTTAATAAGCCATTATTCGATAAGATTCAAACAACTTTCCTTAAATTCATAGAGTTCTTATCAATAAAGCTGTAAAACCGTAATCTTGGTAATGCCTATTTTACTTAACCCTCTGATGCATGAATTTTTATTTTCATCCCAAAAAATATATATGTATCTTTAATACTCTCACATTATGGGGAAAATACTAAAAAAAATTAACTGCATTAGAATTTAAATAATTTAAAGTTTTAAATTTTTTCCATAAGACAAAAACCAACTGCAAAATTCCAATTTTGATAAAAATGACTAGAAAACTACTAAAATTATTTCAAAATAACCCTTTTTAACTATGGTTAATTTTTTCAAAACACTTTATTAGTATTTACTACCAATATTATTACACTTTGAATACTGCCAAAAACGTAATTTCACAACAGATAGAAACTTCACTTTTTAATTTTGAATACACTTTTACTGCTGTCATTTATGAGGGTTATTATTAACTAAAACTTCAAAATGGAATGTAACAGATGAAAAGAACACAAATTTGTCGAGAGGGAGGTCTACTTTCTTAGAATGAAGTGGATTATGCAACGTGTTACCGAACGATAACAGTATGCATTAGAGGGTTAAATATCACTAAACATTAAGGAGTTGAGATTGATGTAAGAATTTCTCTTTAGCTTGGAGTAGTGTTTCTGGAACAAAGAAGAACTGACCAAGCACTCTTTCACTTTGAAAAGGCTCTAAAAATTAAGCCTGATCACGAGGTATTCATGTTATTTTTTGCACTAAACTTATTTAATGATACTTGTTAAAATACTTTGCATGTGTCGTGTCTTTAAAGTTGAACTTAAAGAAAACAAAAAATATAAGATTTTAATGTGTTTTCTTCTTAAAATAAAAATATATTTGTCGTGCGATCACAAGAAAATGTAAGACACTCCTTTTTTGAAGCAATTAAATAAAATTATTTATTTTGCATCCGAATTATATAACAAAAAATGGCATCTCCAAAATAAAAAAAGATAAATATTTAAACAAATCGTAGCTAAGTTTCACTGCACAATTTTTCTATAGTGTTTATTTGAACATTTAAACTACAATATTGATATAGTTTAATTTAACCCTTTCAGTCCCAATGACAACTTGGCATCATCATTTTAGAAATTGTTTTCTGATCGTCTATACCCATTTATGATATCAAAAAGCACATCATTCGATTCTTCAAACTTTTATCCTATTAGAAAATATTTTTTATTAATCCATATAGATGTTAGCCCTAATATTTTTTAATTATGATCAGAAGCATGATGATTACAAATGGCATCAATGGCACAGAAAGGGTGAAACTTATCAACATTGTAACATAACAAAACTTAAATTCCATTACTAACACATAATTACCCACTTTTAACTCTAGTTTTTCTAAACAACATAAAGAATTTTGAAATTGTTAAAACATTATTTTAAAAAACACTCACAACTCAAATATTTACTCTAGATTCGTGTGTACTTGGTCTCGCAAAGAATTTTTTTAAATATATTTTTTCTTATAAATATTTTATGAATATTCATACGATTTTTTCACATTAAGCTATAAATATAGGTTTAACCATAAATAATTCTTCAACTGTCAGATTTTCAATAATTAAGGTAAATTTTTAATGGGAAGATGTAATCCCAAAAGTTGTAGTTATAATATTTTTTCGAGGAGATTTAAAACTGCAGTTTCCTTATATCAACTTAAAAATCCCTCTAAAAGTTTGCTTGCTCTAAATTAGTGTATTTAAAATGCACCAAAAATCACGTGACCGTTACAGCACCAAGAATCAAGTTTCATGCTTTCGGTGATTTAAACGGTGCTTCAGTTTGGTCAAGAGTTTGCCTTAAATATTTTTATTATTTATATAATATAGAATTTGAAATTGCGTGTTTTCTCTTAAAGAAGCATTACTTCAGTTGTAAGAGCATTTATAAAATACTACAAAACTACAACAAAATTTTTAGTAAGATGCAACACTTTAAGTGTAACGTTACTTCGAAAGAGTTAGGATAGTTTTGAATAATGTCTGATGGAATGCCTTATATAATGTTAATAGCCGAAAATATAAATTAAGAAGAATTTTTATGGATGGAAATATCATATGGACTGATATTAGGAAGAAATAATGTTTCAGGTTGAAATTTCAATTTAGAAACTTCTTTATTACGTGCAACCATTGGAATTTTCCGTTATTAAAATGCAGGGTGGCGCAAATGAAAGTGGCTCCTTTATAGAGATAAGAATAACATAGAATTGTTGCCAAGCTTCAAACCAAAGCGAAAACTGGTATGCAAAGGGCAGCTATTGATCGCTTCAATATTAAGCCCAAACAAACGCTTGGCGAATTATTCGCTTTCAAGTATGTCATGGTGTGACAAGCTATTTGGAATGCAATATAAACTGAAACCAGTTCCCACTAAGGGTTATTTCTGTCGTTACTAATTCTAGAGAATCGGACTTCTTTGTTTTAGTCAATTAAAACATTCTAAATTGATTGCAAAACACAAAATTTGCGTAAGAGGCGACTTCAAGGCTTTCACACGGCTTCAATAGTTTTCTTTGCCAAGCATCTCAATGCATTCCTATCTCTACGCAGGGGCCACTTTTATTTGCGCCACAATGTATAATATTTTCATTTTATAAACTTTAATTAACCATGTTTATAAATTCATGAAAAAGTCAGTAGTTTATTCATTTATGTTTGTTATTTTATTTACATCAATGAAAATTTGATTTTCATAAATTTATTGATTTTAATTGGCAAAATTAATGTATTATTTATAAAAGTTATAAATTTATATTATTTCATCTATTAATTTGAAATCGGGGATTCATTAATTTATTCTAACATTTTTCACCATTCATATATTTAATAATTTATATCTTTAAATTGATATTCAAAAATTTATTAATTTAAACTTATAAATTCATTATTTTTTTATCGAAAATTTATTGTTATGTTAATATATTCATTATTTTATAGTTATTAATTTATTAATTTCTATTCTAAAATTTATTTTATATTCATTTATTCATTAAATTATATTCATAGTTTGTAATAAATTTTAGCAAGCACTGTTGAATTCAGCAATCCTCATCCAAGAGAGTGGGAGTCGACATTTAAGAAAGGTGGCCTACACTAGGTGAGTATCCATAGATAATTCGTGATGGAGCCAATATAGCAAAAGGAAATAATATATCTGCATTCGATCAAACTGACGCATCCCGTATTGAGTTAATGTGGCAGATATATCACTTTGAAGTGCTTAATAAGATATGCGAATTAGTTTTGACACATTTGCCTTTAGTGTGATACTCTTTCCGACGTATCAATATTTCCCAAAATATAGTTCTATTATTTTTTTTCAAATATTTAAGAACATTTCTTATCTGGATTTAATTGTTATAAAACAATATTTCTTACCTCATTACCATAGTATAGATTACATTGTTTAGTTCAAATGTATTTAATAAATTCCATCAGAACATATTAAATGCTACTTTGAGTAGAAATTAATTTAATGATTTTCAATTTTAAACGAGTTTTTTTTACATTAACACCATAAAAATTATAAAATTGTAATATTATTCGATTATTAAGGAAATTTGGTTGATATTATGAATTGTCAAGTAATTTTTATTTTTTAGGTTAAATACTTTACTACAGCGAAAACGTGTCAATGAAAGAGTTTATTTCAACCTAGGCATGCTAGCTATGGATGAGAAAAATACAACTTTAGCCGAAAAATGGTTTCAGAAGGCTGTTCAGGTTAGTATTAGTCATTAAACTTAAACATTTACATTTTTTTTAAGTTTGAGGGAATGACACTTGCCCAGAGATTACAATGATCAATCGTATAAATTTTTATTAAGACTTTCAGTCCCAGTGATGCCATTTGGAATCATCACTTTCAATATTTTTTTCCAAATGTTTATGTCCCGTTATGACATCCAAACACACATCATTCGATTCTTCACACTTTGTTCTATTCGACAACATTTTACACTAATCTCAATAGAAGTCAGAACTAAGTTTTTTTTATTTAAAAAATAGCTAACAAGCGTTTCACCTGATTTTTTAAAGTTCACTTCAGTTCCACATATTTAAAATACAATTTAAACTATTTCGGTTAAAATAATTACTAAAAATTTTTTAATAATATGTTCAGATACCTTAAAATACATAACACGAAGTGTTTTTAGGTAATATATATCTTTTTATTTTGTTGTTTTCCAAAGTTAAAAATATTTTGGCATTATTTCAGAAACCATATAAAAAATTAAAATGAATTTTTTTTCTTATGGAACTCTTATTTTTGACCTTAAATAAGCTTGTTTTGTGAATATCAGATGTTTCTGTAGTGTAGTAAATTTTTGGGACTGAAAGGGTTAAACCAAACAGTGTTTTATGAGCCAAAACCAGATATTTCAAATAAAAAATAATAATTTATGTTAGCATTTAATATAAAAAGAACAATTTAATATAAAACGGATTTTATGCAATTGTTATACAAACTACAGATTACAGTTTTATTTGCATATTTGTATAGAAATCTTACGCTATTTCTTAATAGCGGATGTTATGGTAAAAAATCTATTTTTTCTCCCTTTATAACAATTTTTAGAGCAGAACCGTTGTAATTAAATTTTCACACTTTCAGATTCGAGAGGATTTCAGGAGTGCGCTGTTCAATTTGGCTCTTCTACTTTCAGAAGCAGGACGACCGAGCGAAGCGGTTCCTTTCTTGCACAAGTTATTGAGGGTACTTGCCGCTGCTTTGACGATATTCGTATTTAAAACGGGTATTTGGGCATCTTATGTGGTGTTGTCAGGGCCGGATTTCTAAATAGGCTAAGTCGGATGCAGCCTAGAGCGGCAAATTTTTTGGGGTGGTAAATTTTATGTCCAATAAAAGCGGCATTCGGCATAAAACATATTAGTATCTTTATAATAATTTTTTTTGAGAAAAAAATAATAATATACATGAATGCGTAAATCGTAAACGTATATAACTATATATAGTAGTACAAATATTTAATAGGGAACATGGTTGGTAGCTGTAAGGACAATTGCAGATTCTCTCCCGGATGTGTAATTTGAAAGAAAAATAGTATAGAACAGTTTAAACAATTCGCCTATAACTTCGCTTTTGATGTTGAGTGCACATAGATGATTCTAATATGTAGAAAGAAAAAAATAGCAGTGAAAACTATATCAGGCGGCAAATTGATCGAAGCCTACAGGCGGCAAATCTTTAAATCCGGCCCTGGTGTTGTACAAATCTTTGTATGTTTCATGGGGTTTTCTATGCTCGCAGCCAGCCAAATAAGAAACTGTAGGGATGGCGGTATTTAAGAAAAAACTGATTTCCGGTTTTTACCGCAGAAAACCGGTTTCCAGTTTAGAACGGCCTCATGAAAAAACCGTTTTTTCGATCAAACCGAGGGGGAAAAAACCTGTTCCAGTTTTCCATCCCTTAAGGGGGTTCAGTACTCTAAAATCTGTGAAAAAATCAAAACAAAAATTATTGGCTTAAAATACTATTACAAGTTTAATTAATAATGTCACAAAGTATCAAGATGATTGGAAAAATATTTTTGACATTAAAAGCCGTTTTAATATCATGGCTTCGTAAGGAAATAAGTTAACAATAAAAACTTCAAACGCGTTTTTCTAAGAACTTGATTTTTTGAACTTCGATGCACCTTTTCTCAAAAACTATGCTATGTTTCATCGTAAATTTTTTTTATATGATATAATGCATAGTATCGATTAATCTGAGGTTATAAATTTTAATGAAACTAAAGTGAAAAAAATTTTATGGGGCAAAAAGTGGAAATTTTCATGATTTTTTGGGTACTTTAAGACTTATTTCATTAAAAAAAATCTAAGAGTTATTTACAAAAAACTTTAACCTCAGATTATTATATAAGGTTGGTACAACACACATAGAAAATTTTTAGATGATATGAACAATAGTTATTGTGAAAAGGTACATTGTAATTGGCCAAATTAACATTACCGATATACACACTGTTAAAAAAAGCCTGAATTTTACGTGCATATTTCCGTGATTATTTTCGGGAATTTACGGAAAGATTGCGTTTCTTCAACAAACAGACGTTTTGTCTGAAATAAACAGAACGTTTCCGTTTTCCTTAAACGCTTTACAAGCGAAAACGGAAAAACACCGTATTTCTGCGTGCAGAATTTCACTTAAGACCCGTATTAACGTAATTTCTCCATATAACCTCGCACCCAACAGCTTTTAGCCTCGACACATCGGCCGACCGACTCAGCCACCATATTTTTTGTTTGTTTGTTTTGACCACATCTGAAGCAAGAAAGATAAATATGCAGGTACGTTCATTTCTTTTAATGAAATTAGATTTTATTTAAAGGTTATATTTTCTATCTTTCTTTTCTACATATAGATTTATAGAATCCAGTTCTTGTTTCTTTCTTATTTGTTTCTGTAATCTTTATAGTCCTATAATTGACCGTGGGATGATTAATGAAATTAATAATTCCGTTTGTTTACCAACACGCTTAACTAGGTAAATTTAATTTAAAAGTTTGAAAAATCTGTCAAATGTATGAAGTAAACAATGTTCACCTACAAACAAGTGCACATTATTAAAAAAAATAATGAAATTATTACATTTAAATTCGATTGAAAAGCAATTGTCCTCGTGTAGCTCTAGTGCGACGATAATTCAGAACCTAACCTAACCTCGATTGAAAAGCACGGTTACGCTATCGCTATCAGCATAGCATGGTTTATTTTAAAAACTATGCAAGTCTACATAACGTTAAGTTTCTCTTCAATAAATAATATTCTTTTGATTAATTTAACGAATCAATTAGTGATTACGGATGTATGCAGATCACATGATTTGATTCGATTCAGTTGTTACATACACTATTGTCAATGCTCTTTGTTTTGAAAAATCTGCACTAAGAAAAACACAATTTCCAATTAAATGCAAATTTTCTAACGAATTCAAAATTTAGGAATTGCAAGTGTCCGCAGAACGCTATTTTAGTGTTCTTTAGATATAGCTGCTAAGTGATATCTCATTTTCGGCCCACCGTCTACAACTGCAGCAATAATTATTAAGCTTTTACTAGAATACTAATTATAAGATTGTATTTTATTACTAAATGCCATATGAAATTGTATTTTATTACTAAATACTTTTATAAAATTGTATTTTTAATTTTTATATACATTATTCAAGAACACTTCTGTTCTGTTTCTACCCCCTCCTATTAAAAAATATTTTCAGTATTCCAATTCTCAAATTTGTAATGTAAGATATGGATAAATCAATTCATTAAAGGTACTCTAAGATTCATGCCTTGTCTTCCCCATCCCCCAACTTCACAAAAAAGAGAAAAAGCGTTTTTAACTCTGATATTAAATTATTACGGTGCAGATACTATGGAAGACTTGCTCGAAAAAAAGCCAAAAATTGAAATGACAAATTGATTGACAAACTGTTTAATTTTAGAAGGCTTAAGAAGATTTTTGTCTGATTAACGCCTGATTACCACTTGCTTCTTTACATTAGATCTACTTATTCAAAATTGGATTTGTATATATTAATATATTATTTTTTTTAGGTGCTTGTTTATCATAAATCTCCAAAGAGGGTCAAAAGTTCAGAAAAAGAAGAAAACTAAATCTGTAGTTCCTGCACAAATTTTTAAATTAGTTGAGGATTTGAAATACCATAACAGTCCTTTTCAATTATGAAAGAAAAATAAAACTTGATTATATTCTGTAATTCTTTTGTTATTCATATATTGTTAAATTGTATCAGTGGTGTATCCAGGATGGGGGGTGGGGGGGGGGGGGGGTAATAACTCTCGTCTCCATATACTATTTTTTTTTACTATCAGTGACTATACAAATTCATGTATGTATTCCACAAATGAAGACACTTAAAAATTTGTTGTTTTTGACTACAAAGGCTACTGTCTTAACGAGTCTCTCTGTTTAGGGGTGTTCAACCCCTAAGACACCCGACTCATTATCCCCTACCGATGATTTTACCCTGGATATGCTAACTGTAAAGTACGACACCATTTAGCCACAGAACAATACTAAATGTATACATTGTAAAATATATGACAGAAAAATTATCAAAATTCTTAAAAATTTTCTGCCACATTAAAATTGTTTTAAAATTATATGAAGAGTGAATATTTTTAAATTTCAAAAATGTGTACAATGTCCTTTTTATTCAGATAATATATCAAATATGGTTAAAAATTATCAAAGGATTAGAATGTATTAGTTTTGAATAGATTTAAGGTTAAAGTATGAAGACCATTATATGCTTACGTTTTATATAACAAACAGGATGCATGTTTAAAATTCCCTATGCTTAACTTATATTTATAACACCATATATAAATGGATATATTTAGAATGATTGATCTTTAAATAGTATATAGAAACAAAATTGACAAGAAAAAAGCAAAAATGTCTTGGAATTAACTAGAAAATACTATGTAAGTTTTCTGAATTTAAGAGAGAAATGCCAATTTGAAATTCATGAAATTAACATTAAACAGCTAAATTTAAAATCCTGAAATTAACGGAGAAAATGGAAGATCCTGAAATTAACGGAGAAATTCCGAAATGGAAGATCCTGAAATTAACGGAGAAATTCCAAAATGGAATACCTTGAAATTAACGGAAAAATTCCGAAATGGAAGTTCCTGAAAATAACGGAAAAATTCCAAAACGGAAGATTCTGAAATTAACGGGAAAATCCCGGCAACTTGCTGCCAGTAGTTTTTCCGTTAATTCAGGGAATTTTTTTTAACAGTGCAACATACTGAACCCCCTTAAGTGTTTCAAATAAGGGTGGCTGGAACTATAGAATATTGTATTGATTCGGGGAGGGGGGGGGGCATGCCGAATACGAATGTTTTTTAGTGTTTTAGGTTTTATGTTTAGTCACTGTGCAAAAGCAGTGACTTCGTTTAAATATCGTTTGGCAAGGTTTTTTAGTTATTAGCCTATATTAATGTTATCTGAACTCCTCTCTTTAATTCAACTTTTAAAGTTTTAGATATGCTTTGTATTTTATATTAGTTTTTGCACGATTTACGAAAATTTCCAAAGAGTTGTAATACAGAAAGGTGGTTCAAATCATTTTTCACTACCACTATGCAGTTGTCAATTTAGGGTAGAAGAATAAGGTAGTGACTGGGGATTAACAACTTATGTATAGTTTTATAAAATATTAAGAAAACCGGCACGCCCCTGCCCCATTACACTTTTAGATCAGGATTCTTCCTTGGAAAGAGTTTACCTTTAAAAGTTGACAAGATACTTGCGTCTTGTTACTTGATTTATTTTAAATAATTGCATGATTTATTTTGTCCTTTTATTGGAAACAAATACTAGGTAAAATTAAAAAACCACGCTCATACTATATTAAGAAATGTACTTTTTTTTTTCATCCTCAAAGGAATTCTTAAAATAACTTGAAATTGAGTTATGATTTCTTTTAAATGACTAGTGTTGTTTTCTTAAAATGATTTGTAGAGATTTTAAAAAAAGTTCTTATTTTATAGCACCATCCTGACCACGTCAAAGGGCTGATACTTCTCGGAGACATTTATATCAACAGCATACGAGATTTGGATGCCGCTCAAGAAGTAAGTATTATGTCGAAGTAATTTTTACGGAATGCATGTGATGTAGAAGAAACATATGTAAAAGACCTGAACTCCATGACCCAAACTAATAGCATTCATAGCATTATGTTAAAAAACCCTAAAGCCAGTAATCCATTCACGCTGTAGCTATGCTGTAGCTGGATTTTGTGACGTCATTTGCTGTATCTAGCGTGGATGGAAGTTTCTTGACTTATGAGTTATTTCTCTCAATAAAAAGTAAACAAACAAGAATATTAAGTTAAAAGCCACGGAAAATTAAATACTAAATACTCTTATGACTGCTCATGCCCGAAACCAATTTACAGCTTTTGATATCGCTTGGAAAACGATTCAAAAATCCAGCTTCAGAAGTACAGCTTTGACCACGCACGCATGCGTACTAGCGACAGTTACGTCACAAAATCCAGCTGCAGCATAGCTACAGCGTGAATGGATTACTGGCTTAATTGTTACTTAGGATAGTTAAACAATCGATTTGACGCATGAGTTGAGATTTAAATTTTTTAAACATGTTACCTAACGAGATATTTTTTTATCTAATGCGCTTGTCATTAAACAAATATTTCTCTAATATCTTATTTGATTAAAAAAGCTTCAATATAAGTAAAAAGTCAGATGAAAGTTTTGAGATAAATCTCGTAAACTTAAATATTATCTCAAACTATACCTAAAATTAATGTTTGATATAGAAATACTACTTGCATCATTGAAAATTATGTAATACTCTTACAGTGTTATGAAAATATTCTACGTCAGGAACCTCACAACATACAAGCTTTACACAATCTCTGCGTTGTGTTTGTAGAACGCGGTTCCCTAGACCAGGCAGAGTCCTGCTTGGAACGAGCCTCTGTTTTGGCGCCAAACGAAAAGTACGTCACCGAACATCTTCAAATAGTTCGCCAAAGAAGAGTGTTGAACACTAAGACGTCTTATGTTCCTGGCACAGAAAATAAAAAATCTCAAGACGCTAGGTAACGAAAACAAAATGTGGATAACTTCAACAGTGTTGAGACTGGACTGCTCTACCAAAAAACTGAATGGCACAGAAAGTGCTACACTGTTTAAACTGGGTTCTCGATTTCGAGGATATTGTTCTCGTTTTGAGAGCATTATCTGTTTATAATAGATCCATGTCGAATTCGAAAACATTCAACTTCTCATTTTTGGGAATGATTGAGAAAAAATTATACCTACGTTGCGTTCTCGGACCTTGGGTGTTTGAATGCATGCTGAGCTTAGTACAGTGCGCAATGCAATGTGAATCCAATGCCCGAGAATCCAATGTGTGTGTAGGAGTTTGAGGATATTGTTCTAGTTTTAAAATAAGATCCTATAGTACTCATTTTTGTCGGGTTCATTTTTAACAGTTTAGGTCTCAAGAGACTAGGTAACCAAGAAAAAATAGAAGCCATTTCAACATTTTAGTTCTGTTTCTGGACTGTAATGGAATTTTAAACCAAATAACACTAAGTTCTGAATCTCGATACCCTATATAATCAAGCCAAAATAAAAGTCACTACAACATTGTGTTGCAGTTGCTGGAATGCCATGAAATGTGACTGAAGGACACAAAAAGTATTGTATCTCAAGACACTAGGTAATCAAGCAAAATTAATATTAGGCCCCATATAGAAATAAATGGACACGATAATAACAACAACCGTGCAGTTGTTGAAATGTGATGAAATGTAAATAAATGATACAAATTGTACTGAATCTTGAGATTATAGCCAAAAAAAGTCACAATAATTTCGTGGTGCATTGATTCGACTGTCAGGGGTTTACGGGAATGACACAGAAAATACATAAACTCAAAATACATGAAAGACCAGGCAAACTAGTCCAAGAGCCCAGAGCCCCCCACCAAAATTATTTTCTCATGAATGCAATTTATAGAATTAGGTTTGGTTTCTATATAATGATAGTGTATGAATACCAGCTAGAGTGGACCTGTTTACAGGTACCGGGTTCAAAAGGTAGGTAAAAACTACAAGTTAACTCATGATGTCCTTTTCTCAGGGCTAATTTTTGCGCATGTTTTAGAAAAGTTTATTTAAAGTTAATTTCCAATTCTGTCAGACACTTTCATTCGGCCAAAATTTTTGTCAGATGCCTTAAACGTCCTTGTGAAGTTCAGACTTTATCCTACGCTTCTGATGGCACTATATGGCACTACGTATTCTTACTAAACAAAAATTTAGTCAAATCGATTTTTTTTTCACCTGGTACCTGTAAATTGGCCGTGTGTCCATTAGAGGGGTACACTCTTAAAACGAACGAGCGATTTTAACTCAGTCTGAGGAATTTTCACTCCTCCTGGCTGGAAAATGCACTTCCCCGAAAGGAGTGGATCCTTTGTGTGTTAAACCTCCGACAGGATCACTCCAAACGAGTGATTTTAACTCAGTCTAAATTAATATTCACTACTTTCCAGTGTCGAAAATGCACTTCTTCAACTGGAGTGGATTTCACTCTTTTGTTTTAAGAGTGTATACATACACTAAAAGTACATGAAAACCAGACGTAATCGATACATTTCATTTCGTGAGAAAATAATTTAGATCTGGGGGCTCTGGGCCCTTGCTCAAAAGAATAGTTACGAAAATATTGTGGTATGATGGTTAAATTGTCTTGGCATTTAACTAACTAAATGAAAATACTGAGTGACAAGGCTTTAAATAATCACGTCAAAAGAAGAAGCACCTTAACAGTTATAGTACCAATAAAATAAACAATAATTCAGGAGCCCAGATTGCCGAGTGGTTAGGATCGCAGGCCAGCAGTCTGCGCGCTGTAACGGGTGCGGGTTCGATTACCGCTTTCGCCCTGGGTGTACTTTCTTTCTCTGTGACAGTAAAAACTCTTTCTGTGTCTGTTTGACGACGGCTTTTAGACGTGTCTCTGTTCAAGCACACAAACCGGAATATATATGTACTCACCCTACAATACCAATAAAAAACAATAAATCATATACATAGTCGAAATGTAAAATGTTAATATCGACGAAACTCTTTGTCTAACCAAGGATTGTTGTAAAAATGTACAGTATAAGAATTGGTTATTTAAAAGACTGCGAATATTTAGATAATATTGTGAATATTTCTGAGTTAATTATAATTTAATATTGTTTTTAAGAATGCAGAATTTTATAATGAAACAGAAGTGGGATATAAAATGTGGTCATACGTCCAGATTTGGTTAAACAGTTTTGCTAGTTATTCAACTATCCGAATTATAGTCAACGATATATCACGACCATTAAGTATATGTAAATGACTTAAGTACGCGGCAATGATAAGTATTGTATGAAGTGTTTTTGATCTTTTATAACAGAATGTTTGTAGTAAAATATTAGTGCTTTGCATATTTTCTGCACATAGTTATCAATGAATGTCCCATCTTCGAAGACATTAACAATTCAATTATATTTTAAACCATTATCCACATTAATTACACTGCTAACTAATCACTAAACCATGGTAAATTCTAAATGGTTATCCATTTTGGAAATGGAAGTTGTTTTAATGGCAGGCCGTACGAACAATTTACAACTGTCATTGTAATGGGACTCAAAGCAATCAAAGTGAGGCTATGGTTGGTGAAATTTAGCCAATGTGCTGCAAAAATAACGTCTTAACAGCGTGGGTTATTTACAGAATATTTCCAAATTGGGACAACCATATTCAAACCAGAAATGTGAACTTATATTTTTTTTTGTAGGGGGCAAGAGATAACGACCAAATTTTCTGTTTTGGCCTTGCTAATTTTGTTTAAACATTATATATAGGTGAGTAAACGTTGTCTACTTATACTGCAGTATAACACACACTATTTATAATTTTTAATTAAAAATACTAATTGTTAAATTGAAAAAAGTAGTATATTCAATACATATTTATTTTAAAAACGTATGCAATGCTTCAATTTTTATTCTCGCCATGTAATCAGCTAATTTGAAGAAAGAACTTATACCACTTCCCGACTTGCAAAACTTATTTCAAGTTATAGAAAAAAAGTCTTGGGTCAAGTATCCTTGGTTTCATTCTAATTGTTGAATACCAATATGTAATTAAAATCGAAATGTATGTGTAAACGTTTAGAGAGTCTGAATGAATTTTATGATAAAATCTATGCATTAATGTTGTGTTTTGTAATAAATGTCAAGTAATTTCTAATATTTTAAGATTTTATATTTATTGTTATAATACTTGAAACATTATCAATCATCATTAAAATATAAAAATTGTTATAATTAAGGATTGATACCAAGTTACTAAACTTCTAGACATTTAATTGTTTCTGCAAAATTTTAAGTTGTTTATTAAACTTTGGGGGAAAAAATAACGAAACATTTCTGAATATACACTCTTAAAACAAAAGAGTGAAATCCACTCCAGTTGGAGAAGTGCATTTTCGACACTGGAATGGAGTGAATATTAACTCAGACTGAGTTAAAATCACTCGTTTGGAGTGATCCTGTTGGAGGTTTAACACACAAAGGATCCACTCCTTTCGGAAAAGTGCATTTTCTAGACTGGAGGAGTGAAAATTACTCAGATTGAGTTAAATTCGCTCTTTTGTTTTAAGAGTGTATATGGAGTAGATGTAAGAGGCACATGTAATTTTCTGAAACTTTTCCGAGTGTTTTGGAAACCTCATAAACGTATATTCATTTGTATTTTATTTTAATATTAACTCTAAGAAAAATAAAAATGGGCAAATGCCAACCAGAGAAAATTTTTTACTAAACAACAAAATTGTAATAACAAATTCAGCGGTTGTCGTACCATCTGACATTGTTTTTCAGCATTTTGTTGCATAAAAGTGTCTTTACTGAACTAATAAATTCAAGACCTAATTATGGAGGCTGGAATCTTAATTAAAAATAAGCAGAATACAAGTTGAAATCGGAAATACGATCATTTTTAATAATGCTTCAAAGTCATGTGGTGGTTAATAGCTTTTGTCAAATTGAACATAACTTTACTTTAAATAGTATAATATTAAGATATTCTTGTGTTTTTTGCTACATAGAATGCGGATGTTAATGTTTTTTTTAAAATTATGTTATTTTAGTTTTGATTATAAGATGGATTTGTATTAAATTTGATACAATCATTCCTAAATCGCTCATGTGCAAAGGGTAGCTCCTATAGAACTTTTTAGGTTTTAAAGCTATTAAATAACTTTATAGGGTATTCTACCTTGATCAAAAAGTTCCCGGAATAACCACCGTGAAGCGCTCCTATCGTTTCGATTTGAGTTTTTTTTTATTAAGTTGGTACGTCTGTTGTTGATATTCCCTCCAAATTTTAGCGTCATAGCTTGACATTTCCAAAATTTACGTAGCCAAGAGTGCATCTATCTCTGTGTGTGTCTTCGATTTTTTACAATTTTAGAAATGGACTTAAAT
Source organism: Hylyphantes graminicola (assembly GCA_023701765.1). Lineage (NCBI taxonomy): Eukaryota > Metazoa > Arthropoda > Arachnida > Araneae > Linyphiidae > Hylyphantes > Hylyphantes graminicola. The sequence goes on from CM043113.1 coordinate 60,204,652, forward strand.
TTGCAACAACGAACTCAAGTCAAATTTTGCTGACGGGTTCATAGACAAGTTCAAGTCCTCCGCTATCCCCCTGATGGTTAATTTGTGGTTATTATTCTTTTTTATTTTATCAATGTTTTCATCGGTTTACAATGTCTATGGTCTGCCACTGCATTCATCATCTTCGATGGACTCACAAACATCAAATTTTGCGTAAAAATAGATTTAATGGCGCGCGAAAGTGCCAGAAAAGTGTTTCCGCAACGATTCTCTGAAGAAACAGGTCGTTTACCAGTGGCACGAGTGGTTTAAAAGTGGTCGTGAGTCAATCGAAGATGATGAATGCAGTGGCGAACCATCGAGATCGAAAACCAATGAAACATTGATAAAACAAAAGATCAATTACTGCTAAATATGTTAAACAATAACCGCAAATTTACCATCAGGGAGATAGCAGAAGATAGAACAATGCATATGGATCCGTCTGCAAAATTTGATGCAAGTTCGTTGTTGCAAATTTAAATCTATTTCCAAAAAATCGAAGACACACACAGATATAGATCCACTCTTGGCTACGTAACTTTTGCAAATGTCAAGCTATGACGCTAAAATTTAGAGGGAATATCATCAACAGATGTACCAACTTAAAAAACAAAACAAAACTCAAATCGGAACGATAGGAGCGCTTCACGGAGGTTATTCCGGGAACTTTTTGATCAAGGTAGTATAACTATATCAAAATGCATTGACTTATTGTGTGGCAATTGAAAGTTTTGCATTGTTGTACGCCAAGTTGCAGGTTATTTAATAAAGGTATATAATTATAAAATGGTTTTTCATTAATAATAACACCATCCAAACTATTTACAAAAATGTAAACAGTTTCACTTTATTTTAAATTCAAATAGTTTACGGGTTTAGAATATAAAGAGCTTTTATTTAGGTTTTCTATAGAACAAGTTAATTGAAAGGCACATATTTAATCATGTAATGTAATGTAATCATTTCCCGTTGCCTATTTCTAGCCTGCTTTCGGAGCTTTAACACAGCCAATAACGCATTGTTATTTAGAACCCTGGTCAAGTGACGAGGTCGACACCTGAGCGGGCACCCAACTGAACTTCGAGCGACTTCGTAAGCTGACGCCATCAAATTAAAGACATTAACAATTATTTTTTATTTTCATACTTTATACGTTATCCCTTTTCTTGAATTAGAAATTTAAAAGTAAAATTGTATAATAAAACTCTTTAAAATTGATTTTTGATTGAAAATCATATGATATTATGCTTTTCAATCGAAATGAATATGATTGATACATATAAATGATATTTGATTAAATAGTTTTAAAACCCTTAAAACAGTTCTTATAATGCTGAACTACTAAAATGAGTAAATAAAAGTCAAGTAATAAAAAGTCACTTTTCTGTCCTAACGTAAAGTGACGTTATCTTGAGAAATATTCTTTTTGCTGCCTTCCGCTCTCAAATTCGAAAAGTTTAAAGACCTTAGTTGAAACGTTGTAACAAAATACTTCCCTCCATAAAACACTGAAACCTCTCTGCGATCATCCGAGAGAGTACACAATTCGATTTACTTTTCAGTATTTTCTGAAAAAAATTATAACTTAATAAGTTCGCTTTTCAACTCTTAGTCATGGAACAAATGTTTATAGCATTTTCCTTCAAAAAAACTTTTTTTCCTACATTTTTCCATGGAGACTTTTAAGACAAGAACGTTTGGGTTAATTCGATTGGACCACCTGTCGCAAGCATATGTTCTGGCTCGCCCGGAGGAACTTTATTCCATTTTTTCCATCTTCCTTCGCATGCTTTCTCCCATTTTTTTCATTTGATTTACGGTCCAGCAAAATGGCAGCAGTCTCGAACAATTCAAAATCTTGATCTTGAAAAATGTGACTTCTTTTTGTTCGCTCGGGTGGCAACGGTATCGAAGAATGTATTTCATTTCTTTCTTGCGTCGTTCGCTGGCGAACTTAGATTCGGGTTGTCTTCTTTGCGCTGATTTTTTTTTTGTTCAGAAAAAAAAATTCTCTGTCAAAACTGTCGAATTTTGTTCGAGTAAGAACATTTTTCGAAGTGTGCATTTCAAATGTTTGGTCAAGCCTATTTGTTTTTCGAATGAAATATCCGGAATTTCGTCAGTTCGCGAACGCTTAACAGGCACTCAACATTGCAGATTGATGATTTTAAAAAAATAGAATATATTTGGGATAAATAATGCTTATAGTTATTAATATAAAAGAACTATCCAATCTATCGTACTTTTTGAGGGTCTGACTTAACAAATTTTATTAAATGAAATTAGGACACTCTCATGCTAAGGCATATTGTTTAAAAGGTAATCAAACAATTGTTTAGCAAAAGAAATAAACATTAAAATAGTTTCGTGTTCAATTAAAATTTCTCAAACAACCAATGGAAAACACGGATTTGTGATTTATAATTTTGAACATCGGTTTGTAAAATAATTCAAAAGTCATCGTAAGTTGCATGAAATAATACCTATACTATATTTGCTACAAATAGAAGAAATCAAAAACGTGATTAATTTTTAAAATGACTGGGGAATTCCAATAATAATAATATTAAATTCTGACTTGCAAAATGTGTTTAAGAGAGCTGCTTTTATTTTATCCAAAAGTTTATATTGCTATACATTAATCTGACTACTCAAACAGCACAATGCCCTTTAATATAGCATAGGAGACATTTGTTTTCTTTCACAGAATTCCTTTAAAAGACTGCTTGGTCCAGGGAGACAGAACCACCTTAAATTCCGCCTCACGTACAGAAAATTTCGTTTCCAAACTTTAGGTTCGTGGTATTCAAGAATGATTCTCAATTCTTTTACAGGTAAAATAAATATTGAAAGGTTGTTCGGCAAAGTGGCGAACTTTTTGATAAAAAGTCAGTGATATATTTTGAGGTTAAAAAAAGTGGACTGCTCTTAAGAGTTTTCACCTGAGATTGGCGAAAGCATTCATTATTAGTTTGTGTGTTATAAACATGAAAAAGGAGCTTCATCACTCTAAAAAACGAATGCTCAAAAACGACGAAATTTTCCTTAATTTTGACGATTCCGTTACTGGTAAATGCTCCGAGTTTTCGTTTTCTCAAAGTGAGGAAATTTGAATCGTCATCTTTATGAGGATTTGAAAGTCGTCTAATATAAAGAAATATTTCGTCATTTTTGAGCATGTGAGTACAACAATGAGATTCAGTTTCCTCAAAATCAAGATACAGAATCGTCAAATCACGATCGTAAAAGTGAGGATTCGTGTTTACTCAAAAGTCACTTGATAGTTTGACGAAACAATCCTCAAAATTAGCGAAATGAGACTTGAGGATTCATGAATCGTCAACAATGAAAGTGTTATTTCTGAGAGTGATGTTTTGAATAATATAATAAAGACAAACTGAATAAAATAACTAGGAATGCGTTACACTACCCGATGTTCAGTTAGAGCTTAATAAATTGATACACTCATGTAAATGTCTATTATCTTTGTAACTTATTTCAATAACTTTAAAACCTAAAAAATTCTATGATAGCCCCTTGAATTTTCGCCACATAGCAATTGTTTATATTAATATTAAGTACTTCAGAGTAAAAAATATTTTTAAAGAAGTGTAAATTAAATTTTTATCGTCTTAAGCAGATTTTTTATTAGCATATATATATTTTAATTTTAGGCAATGATTTTACATTTTTAATGCTTTTTACTTTCACATAAGAAAGCCAAGAGCTTGTACGTTCTTTTTGTATCTGTAAATGGTGTTTCCTTATTATTAGCTATTTAGTGCAAGGAAAACAACTCAAAGGCTAATTTTTAACATTAGAGCTAAATAGTTTTAACACTAACTTTATTTTTCTTATGTAGTATTTGATGCATCTAATCTTAAAACTTAACTTGTTAAGGATTGTTTTACAGGGTGTTTTTTTGGCCACATTTGAATCAGTGAAACTTTTCTTGTACTATTTTTTTTTTAATCTTCAGACATATGTCAAATCATAGATAACGGGAAAAAAAACGTCCACTACTCACACTTGTGTTAGTCGGATACTTGAAAGCTAGCAAAACAAGCAGCCGTGCCACAACAAGTGTTCACAATGAACTTGTCTTACCACGTCACACTTAAAAATTTTAATAAACACAACGACCTTGTTTTCTGATGGTACAGCATATAATCGAGGGACTGTAAATGGGAGGGGTCTCGTTGGGTTGTGTGTCTGTCATTTGTTCTCTAGTTTTGTATCTGTTAGTTTACATGTGAAGAGTACAAGGGAAGAACCGCTTGATTTATTAGGAGTCTTCCCGTTATTGTGTCTGCTTGGTGGACATTGGCGAAAAGAAACCGGTTTTTCCTTCGGTTCTTCATTTGCGGTAAAAAACGTGTGACTCGTGTTCACTGATCTCTGGAGTGGATCAGGGTTACCGGGAAAGAAAAACAAAGCAAACAATCGGTTTCTTTACACCAGTTGTAAACCAGTTTAGATAATTTCTCGCTATCACCGCCAAAGAAATAAATAAAACATGATTTATACATAAAATTTGAATAAATCATGCTTTAGAAGGGAGGTTAGAAAACATTATTTTTACAATAGAGTCGTCAATGAGTGGAATGCTTTACCAGAATATGTTGTGTATTCGAAGAGAGTGGAAGATTTTAAGAAGAATCTCGATAACTATTGGAAACTGGTAAGGAATTCGATATATTTTGGACCAACCTTGCTGGGCCTCTGGCCTGTTGTTGGCCGACAATTTTTGTAGTTGTATTTTGTATAAAGAGAACTATTGTGGAAAGCCTTCTGCAAAATCAAGCGGTTATTCCCCTGTACTCTTCATGTCTCGCAACCCCCCCCCCCCCCTACCTGTTTATACATATAAAAATAACTTTCTACCATATAGGAAAACAACAACAGCACAAATCACACACAGCAAAATAACAGGTGTATCTAAGGGACTCAAAACAGGATTGAAAGGTCTCGAGTAATTTATATTTCGAGAAGAGACATAGATTCAACTGGGACTTGAATAAGACATGTCCCCTGATATTTTTTTGAAAGAGGAAGATCTAAATAAATTGAAAGCATACATGGAAATGAAATTTTCTTCTTGTATTTGTGTCTGCGCTGCCTAAAACAAGAAATTTTGCACTGTGGGGAAAACGTGTAGGCCGAATAGAGTTATTGCTTATCGGGAATATTTTCCCATACAACATACCAAATTTTCTTTTATTATTATTTTTTATATTATTATTCCTTTTTACTTGTTTTCAACTAACTTTAATAGGAGATATATAAATGATAGTTTGTGACAGCTCATGAAACATGATAATTTTGAAATAAAGTACATAGTTTCAAGTATTATAACTGCTTGAATATAATTTTTTGGCTATTTAAACTACTGTTTAAAAACAACGCATTAAAGTTTTGTTTAGATTGCATCTTAAAATTCTAACACGACGTTCAAAAATCTTTCCAATTTATTTTTAAGTGACCCCCATTCAGATGGCAAAAGGCATGACACTTTTTATCGAAATTACCATGTACACAAACATGGGTCATCATGGGGCCATTACGCTAGCAGTCTGCCCGCTGTAACGGGTGCGGGTTCGATTCCCGCCTTCACCTTGGGTGTACTTTTCTTTCTCTATCACAATAAAAATTATTTATGTGACTGTCTTACTTGACGAAGGCTTATAAGTGGGTCTCTGATCAAGCACACAAGCTGGAATATATATGTTAACTATCCGATCCCATCCCACATGCATAATGATTAACCCGAATGATTAAGCGCAAAATAATTCTACCCGTTTGCGAAGTATTACGTTTTTACTTTCATTTTTTAAGTAAGAAATATAAGGTAACAAAAGAATTGCGATGACGTTAAAAATCCTGAATGTAGATTTTGTGTTTTCGGAACGTTTTGGAGGGTGCTGGTTCTAAAAAAATGTTTATTGAATATTGGTCCGTCTGTCTGTCTGAAACCACTCTACAGCTGGAACTAAAAGAGCGACGGATTTTCTTCTCTCTATGTTAAACCATTAGGGAAAAATAATTTTCTAAGCTGAACTACTACATACGGATAGAGCATTTTTTAAATGTATTTTTATCTGATAAATATGGTTAAAATATTTTTATAATTCTATTTTTTGAAAAAAAATAGGTCAAGCATTTTATTGTATAGGGGTAAGTGGTGTAACTTGGACGTATGTGTACCTCGAACCTATGCTGATTCTAGCTCGATTAGCTTAGATATTGAAACAACACCACATGCAGTTAAAGTATTTGCTACCAGGGATCTCAGTGAAGTTCTATCTGTTTGTTTAAAAGGTCAATTTATTAAAGAGGTTTCGAAAAACTAAATTCACAGTTCAAAAGTAAATTTTTGTCAGATTCTTTAGTGTAATTTTTTACTCAAACAGTAGTGTTTATTCAGAAACGATGGTTATGCAATATAAAGCAAAGTTTTAGCTATAAAACAGTGTGCTTGAAATTAAGTTAAGTCTAACCTTAACTTGGTGATTAACTATTTTGTTTTTAATATCCAAGTGGTGTACCTCGAACCTAATACAAGTGGTGTACCTTGGACTGGTCCAAGGTACACTACTATAGGTCTTATGTGCTTCAGATTGCTAAAAAACCCTTTTTAAAATTCAAGTTAATTCTTTCCTTTGAAAAATTATGTATTTTAAGCTATTAATATGCAACCCTGATTTGTAAAATCTAGAAAAATGGAAATTTGTAAGAAATTTTGATATGATGTGATAAAGAATTTTTTTTGTAGTTAATTATTTAGATTTATGGAAGCCTATAAAATTTTAAACATATTGATATAATATAGAAAATAATTATTGCATGCTCATCTAAAAAGATACTTTTTATAATAAATATCTAAGCAGAACATCCTTTTTACGTTTAAGCCTAGTTGTATAAACATAGGGGAAAATACTTGAGTTGTTTTTTTCAAATTTAAGACAGAAAGATAGCCAAATGTTTTTCTATGGTATGAAATAACAGTTTAATTTTATGCTGCATTTTAACGAATACACCCGAGAAAGATTGCATCGCAGCTGAAAAAGCCAAAAGGGCACTAAAAAAAACTAAGGCAATAAAACCCCTTACTGAGCCAATTCACCTAAAATAACCAATTACTACAATCTTGGCTAGAAATAAGAGTAGGTTGTAAAATGTATTTTTGAATTTTATGTGGCTAATAAATATTGGTTTTCGGACTGTAAATCGAGTATCTCTACCTTTTAATAATTGGTCCAAGGTACACTACCGGTTGGACCAAGGTACACCACCGGTGGTGTACCTTGGTCCCAATTACAATTTTCTGTATTTATTTTTTTAATAGTTGAAATCATTTAAATAACATGTTAAAATAAATATATGTTGTATATAACAACATAAAGTATTCAGTAAAAATATTTTTATTCGCTTTTTGCAAGTAATTAAGAAAATAAAAATTAAAAAGTCAAAATAGGTCCAAGGTAACCCACCTTCCCCTATTCATATATTGGAAATCTAAATATTATTGAAACCAAATAAAAAATATAGTTTTAGAGACATTTAAAGCACTAAGTTTATGGTAACTAAAATTCTAAGATGTGAAGTCCAAAGAATGCCTTAAAGCCAGTTAAATGAGGTGTTTGGTGTTTTTTTCGGATAAAAAAGCAAGCAGCACGCATTTTGTGCAAAAGCAAATCTAAGTGACTGATTCCTTTACGAACCTACTTGTTATAGGCAGCATCATTCAATTATTAAAATTAGACAATTGAGGTTAACAAACAGTTGTTCTTCCACTCTCTTGTTTTTTACTACTTTAAGCTTTTATCATTAAATTTGAAATGCTATTTTGCGTAACAAAATACCCTTTAGGATACTCTTAAGATATTAGAAATTTGACCTCATAAAATTTTTATTTACACATTTTAACAGAATTTGTACATCATGTTTAATACAACATAAATTTTTAGTACAAATAAATAATAAATAATTCTTTCAACACTCTTTCAACCCCATAAATAATTCTTCAATAAAAAATGAATGTTATAACTTCAAGCACTAGAAATGTATAGGTAATTTCTGAGTCTGATCTAACTCACATCAAAAGGCAAAAACTGTCGATATCTGATGCCTATAAAATAAATAAGTAAATCAATAAAGAGTTTGAATGAGTATAAATGTTAAAAAAATTTAATTCAAAATTCTTAGCATAAAAACAGCCAAATTAGTATTATGCCTATAAATTAAAAAATTTAACGTGTAGTTTTTAGAAGTACAAACGTTTACAAAATAGAATTTAAAAATCGTATCATATAAACATACAAATTAAAATTAGTTGAATGAAACGTGAGGTTAATGGTTGAAATGCTAGACTGAATTAAATCAAAAACCAAATATAGTATATATACCCTAGATAGTAGTACAAAAAAGTAGCTTAATTACCTTAATTTCAAAGCGGAAAATAGAATTTCATCAAGCCCTCGTATAACAATACATCCTCGGGCAAAAAAATACAAAATACAATACGATCAACCTAGAATAGGAAGTTGCATTAGCAAAATACATATATAATATCTGTCCACTAGGAATAGACACACAACTTAAAAATACAAGGGCTGTTTTTTTTCAACCTCTGATGAGCTCTAACAAAAAGAGTGGTGAAAATGCCAAAAACATAGGGCTGTGGGGCGCAATGTGGTCAGAGTCTCGATCTCCGGATCGGAAGGTCCTGCGATCGAGTCCTGGTCGCTAAAACCCCACCGAGTATATGCGGATTAAGTGCTCGTTAAATCTGTGGTGTCCGAAAGTCCTGTGGGCGGTCATTGCACAGTTTCCTTTGGGTACAGGTACCTGGAGACTATTTCCCTCCCTTTCAGGGACATGTCTAAATTGTGGAGGTGGTGTGAGTGTGTGTTGTTTGTGTTTTACTTGACGAAGGTTTATTAGCGGGTCTCTGACCAAGCACACAAGGCTGAAAATATATGTATACCAAACAACAAAAAATATTTTTTTACCGAAAGTAATGTACAATACAGCTTATTTCTTAAGGTAGGCGAATAGCCAAAATTCCCCAAAATTCTAAAGTTTTTACTATTGCTTTAATCTTTTCCAAATTTGGCATACTGATTTCAAATATAATGAATAATACTATTTAGGCATTTTTTAAAATTTAAATATAATTTATTTATTTTAAACGGTGTTTTTCTACTAAAAAAAGAGGTTTACGCTAACAAGTCTACCACATTGAATTTTCCTCCTATAAACATTAATTATGTGTTAAATTCTTTGTTTTGAACTCATGCATGCAATGACCCTCTAGAGTTATAGACAAATTACAAGAAAAGAAGTTATTAAGAAAAATGTTATAAATTAACCACAAAAAAAGGATTTTTTTCGATTAACTTAAACTTGGACATTTTTAAAAAAAAACTTGTATATTTACACCAGATGTTAGAGGTTCATGGCACAGATATATATTGAAATAACATCTGTAAAAAATTTCAGATCAATTAATGTAAAACTTGCAATTAATGTAAATTGCCTATATATATATAAAAAGCATTGTTCATTATATTTGAAATCACTACGCCAAATTTGGAAAAGATTGAAATAATAGTAAAAAATTTAGAATTTTGGGTATTCGCCTACCTTAACATAATCCCCTTGATGATTGAAGCATGTGTTATACCTGTAAACAAGCTTTGAAATACCCTATTCATAAAATGTAGCTGCCATCAAGTGAGAATTGGGAGCTGTTTTTCGCTTCTCACAGGCAGAAGAAAACCATGCAAGAGAAATTCATAGAAGAATGAATAGAGTGTATGGAGACACCTTTAGGAGTGATTGCGTTGTTCGTGAATGCTGTTGAAAATTTAAAGGTGGCCGAACTGATGTTGATGAAGAGAGGGACAATGGAAGCAAGTCTGTCGCTACAGAATTACGAATTATCATATTGGCTTTGAAGCGCTTACAAATTGAGGTGGAGCTAAAAAAACAGTAAAAACTCCCTTCAAATCATTATTGTAGCTACATTTTATGAAGAGGTTATTTCAAACCTTGTTTACAAATATGACAAATGCTTTAATCGTCAAGTTGATTATGTGGGGAAATAAGCAGTAATGCACATTACTTTTTGTAAAAAATCTTTTTTGTATTTTGTTCCGTCGTTTTGTTACTGCCCATCGGAGGTTGAAAAAAAAACAGTCCTCGTACATCAGTAGTTCATTCTGAGTATATATATTTTGCACAGTATATTTGCTGAGTATACCAATATATGCAGAATATCTGCATTTCACACAATAGAAGGGATTCAAATTGTGACAAATATTTTACTCAAAAACCAGTCAATACAGTTTTGTTCGCTTACTTTGACGGTTGGGAAATATTTGCGGTGAAAGAGTTGGTTTTAAAAGAACGGTAGGGGACAAGGAATTAGACTTGTTACCGATTGAACAGGGTAAAGCCTTGGTTTCCTCGGAGTCTGTCGCCAGAAAAATGCGACGCTATTATACGGGAATGACGTATCCATAGGAATAACATTACGATTTTCAAGATGTGGAATTCCAAAGGAGTCCTCTTAAGTTCCCACATGTGCTCATTGTTGTGAAATGATCAGTTTTACTGTATGGTATTCCTTGGCGCGATTTTTCCGTATTTGGCGATAAACAATTTTTTTGTGGAAACCATCTGACTTAGACTGATGATTCGAATTCTTTGACTTCGCAACGATTGCGCTTTCCGAACAGACGGTGTAAAATGAACAAACGCGTTTTTCGGCTCAAGCTCGTGTAGCTCTAATGCGACGATAATTTTAAACCTATCCTATCATTTCGGTTGGGTTTTCGGCCGACTTTTGGCGCGATTTCGGAAATTCGCGATTTGGCAAGGGTTATCTTTCAGCAAATTTCTACCGTTTTGCAAAGTTAGATAGCACATGTGAGAACTTAATTGACGATATTATAAATAGGCTGTAGCTGTAGTCATGAAAATTGGAATTGCTACTGTTCACATTACAGTGTGGTGCAAGAATAGCAACACTTACAGATGATTCATGCGCTTCCAGGAAATTTCTCACAGCCCTCAGAGCAACATGTTGTCTTGTTGTCTGAATTTTCACTCCTCTAGTCTGGAAAATGCACTTATCCTTTTGGAGTGGATCCTTTGTGTGGTAAACCTCCGACAGGGTCACTCCAAACTAGTGACTTTCACTCAGTCTGAGTTAATATTCATTCCTTTCCAGTGTCGAAAATGCACTTCTCCAACTGGAGTGGATTTCACACTTTTGTTTTAAGAGTGTAAGCCCAAGAATTATTGCTACTGTTCACATTATAGTGTGGTGCAAGAATAGCAACACTTACAGATGATTCATGCGCTTCCAGGAAATTTCTCACAGCCCACAGCGCAACATGGGCAGCATCTTGTTTAGGGTAACCAAATGCTCCGCTGCTAATGCAAGGGAAAGCAACGCTGCGTGCGCCGCTTTTTAAAGCTACATCCAGGGAATTCAAGTAACATTCCTCCAGTCGTTTTCTATCATGGTGTTGAGGACCAGCTGTATGAATTACAACTGAAATAGTTTTTGAAAATGTATTTAACTTGCGAACAAAAACAACAACAATTATAAAGCAATTTGCATAAATATTTGGAGACAATTGTTTCGCAAAGAATTGTAATTTTTGAGTCAATATTGACTCTACTGATGAAGATAGAGTCGTGACAAAGTTACGCTATAGCTAAGGATGGATAGATTATGAGGGGTTCTCTATGTTACTGCTCCCGTTGTACGCTATTGGAAAAGAGGAGGACACTGAATGAGCTAATTGCCCCCCCCCCCCACACCGGGCTAATTGCCCCCCGGGCGGAGAAAGGAAGCTCTTTCGCCAACTGCAGTTCGCAAAGTGCAAAACTAACATTTTTTTTGAAAATTATATAATAAAAAAAGCGCCGTTGGCGGTTTTTGAGAAAAAAAAACGATTTCCGGTTTTTAGACGGTTTCCTCCGCAGAAAACTGGTTTCCAGTTTTGACCGGCCTCATAAAAAACCGGTTTTTGGTCGAAACCGAGGGCAAAAAAAATCGGTTTTGGTTTCCGCTCCCTTAAGTGTTTCAAATAACTGTGGCGGGAACTATAGTTGCCATGACTCTCTGATGTACTCTCTGATGATGTGCAAGTGTTAATAAATGACTCTACACAATTTGAAACTGAGATTATAGTCCAAGGTCTAGCTGAATATGATTTGATAATTACTATTACTGCTGTCTTCCACCCTAAATATATACGAATAATAAGCGTAACAATATTTAATAATAGTATTTATTGTGACTCACAGCCTAACATATTTTTCACCCAATTATAAGACTGAGATAGGTACAAATTGCAAACACGCCTTACCCAGGAATCAAACCCGGACCCCCAGGTCTGAGGCCCAGGCCCCCCTTTCCCCAGAGTTACACTACGGAGGCGACAATAAGCTAAATGAGCGAAATGGAAGTATTTTTTTTTATGATGTAGGGTAAGGTGAGGTAAGTGGGACCCCTTTTTGGCATAATTTGACTTTAGATCCTCATACCACTGGATATAATATGCCTAACAACTTATTTATTTTGTGGTTCATTGTCTCATGTGTTATTAGTGTACCCATGGCAACCTTAACACAAATTGGCAAATAAAGAATTAAAATTTTTTTTTTCTTTTTGGTCGTCCGAGTGGCCCCATGGCAACTTTTTCTGGCATGCAAGCTTACTAAACGAAAAAAATACGTTAATTTTCATCTTTTTATTATTGCATGTAGTGTAACATAAATGTTAGGGCTACAGATTTTAAACTTGCCTATGGCAATGAATATGACTATGAATAGTGAATATGACTAACCCTATGAATCAGTGAATACGACTATTTTTAAGTATATTAAGGAGTTGGGACTAGTGGGCCACCCCTGGCCCACTTACCTCGCCAGTGTGGTGACCCACTTTCCCCAAACGGGGGGCAAATGCCCCCCTCCCCCCCCAACTTTGTTTTAACCTAATCAACATTACAAGTACATTACACTGCAAAAAGATCATTTATACACTTTCAAAATATATAACATTTTCTTTTGTATCATGAACCCTTTGGAAATAAATAAAACGATTGTATGATGGGTGAATTACGATAAGATGCAATTTTAAAAATGGCCACAAAAAAGATTGTACCTTGTTACATATATAAACGAAAATGATGCCATAATGCTTCCTGTATCTCTTGGGGTAAATACGTAAAAATATTGTAACATATTTTTTTAAGTCCATAATTCGGGAAATGCCAGTGGTCCACTTTCGCAAATGGCCCACTTACATCACCTTACCCTACATTTAAGAGAAAATCTGCATGTTACTACAATTTGCTGTTACTGAAATTTTTTATGCCTTTCGACAAATGCTTAAAAGCAAGCCAACACATTGCTTTAGCATATCTTCGTATTTCAAAAACTATGCAATAGGTTTTTGAAACTGCACTGAACTTTGGCTTAACTTAGTGTGAAGTTACGCCATAAAACTGGCAGTAACTTTTATTTTGCGAACAGTAACTAACAAGTATTTTTTGTATGAGAAAATAAAAAAGAAATGTTTTCTGTTCACAAGTGCTTTCTCAGATCCCCAAGTAATAACATTAACTACTTTAAGTATTATTAATTGCACGTTTATTTTGTGCACACTGTAAGAATTTTGTCAAACGTTATTCTGTAAAATCGGTAGAAGCATGGGCTTTCAACTTTTTTTACTTAGAAATTTATGGGGCACTGATGTGTTTTTTACTGAGAGCACCAAAGTTATGGTGAAATGCTAGACCACAAAATCTGAGGAGAATAACGCTTCGGTCAATTTTGCGGTGTAACGTTACTCCTAAAACACGGTTCAACACTTGTAAAGTAGAATTACACCTAAGTTTTACATTGCAAACAGCCTGCTTAAATTTTATTCTTACATTTGGCTGGCAAACGATATCCTCCAGATATATTAGCTTGCCCAATTTTTAAGGCACCAACTGTGGCAACCAGCATCAGGCATTCGTAATCCAAATCCTTGCCTGCAGCTTTGTGTATAGCTCTATCCACTACAAAAAGAAAATGAATTGTAATAAAAATACCGTCGAGGCGGGTATCTTTGACCATGGAGGGTAAGAAGATTTGTTTCTTAATTTCTCTTCATACAATGATCCCACCTTAAATTATTTGACATTTTTGGAAAGGTGGAAACATTGCTTTGCGTTTCATACAAAAAAATATTCTTATTTTAATATTGGCAAAAAACACAAATGACGTTTGTATTCTTATGATTTCTTCCAACTTTCGTCTGGAACATCTAAATTATAGAGAAAATAGCTAAATAAAACACTGTATGCTATTATTTAATTTACGGGGATGAATCTTATGTTATAATCTAGGTTGAATACTTTTTATGCTATATGTAGTGTACAAGAGTAACTTTATGCTAACTCCGAATGACGTAATAGCTGTTTGTGTCAAGAGAACTATTATGTTAATGAGGTATTGACGTAATAGCCGGCCGCAGCCAATTGACTCTCGAGATGATTGTCCTTTTTGTAATCTTGTTTTATTTTTGTCAGATCTATGTTTGCTCTGAAAAAAAGTCACGTTCAGATTTTAAGCTGTTGTTTTTAATTCATAGCACTATAATAAATTATTGGTCATCGGGAAGCTTTTGCCAATGAATGATGGTAACTCTGGTAAAACGTAAGGATTTCTTTATGGAACTTTGCACTTTCAAAAATGTATTTAAAAGTATATTCTATGTAACTATTTTAGAAGAAGTCTTACTTTTATTATTACCCATTTATTAAATGATTTTTTTTTAAATCAAACGATTATAAACATTACATAGACAAAATGATAGATAAAATGAACAAACCGGACAACAATAGGAATAGCTAATATCGAAAGGTAAATATTTTAAAATCCCTATTTACAAATAAATTACTTGTTTTGCTTTTATAAAAAATCATTTGCTTTTTATAAAGATATTTGTTATTAAATATTGCTTGCATAAATAAGTTATTTTTCATCATTAAAATAGAAGTTTATTTTTCCTTTAAGCGACAATCAATTCTGGTATTCATAGGGTAATATCATTCTACGATGCACTGCAATGTAAATATTATATGCCATTTTTAATAACCATGTATCTTATAACGCTGTTATAAGAGACATTACGTTTAAATATGTTAATATTAGTATTCAATTCGGTAACACAGCCGTTGAGGATGTTAAAAAGTATGTTTCTTATTTATTTCATGCTCGGACCAAAGTTTCCCGCCCGAATTTTAACCGTGTTCTAATTTTTAAACTAGCACCAATTTTTTTAAGTCATAAAATGTAACAAAAATGCATGGAAATTATTCCTAAAAGTACAATACTTAAAATGCATAATGATTTTTAAGTGTTTCAATCTTTTTCGTTTGAAACATTTAAATTTTTCTTGGTTGTTAAAAGAACACTACGATTTAGGACCTAAGTTATCCGCATTGACGGTATAATTAGTGGTTAACTTTACACTTATGCTTTAACCGAAAATTAAAAATTGTACCTCGTATAAAAGCATTAGTATTTTAAAAAGGATTAATCTAGGCTATATGATACCAATTTTAAACTAAACTTTACCTAACGGATACATGAAATTGATAACATTTTGCAATTTAACAACATCATTTAAAGGGATTGTCAGTTTAGGAATCACAACTTCCGAAGAAGTATAGCTTTACTATGCATTTTTCCAAAGGTACAGCTGAGGGAAAAAAAACGATTTACCCCTCGTTTCTCGGCTGCTATTGATTAAGGAATTTTGTGTAAGGTGTCAATTGTCAAGAAGTAGCGTAAGGAATTGAAAAATGGCAACAAAAATTGTATAAGGGGTCGTCTACATAAAACAATGAGTACCAACTTTGAAAATTCCAATGGCAACACCCAATTTTTTACATAAAAATTTTTAGCACCTTCAAAATACCCCATGTATGAAAAAGAATTATTTATTTTGCATTATTTGCTGAGAAATTAAAGCATTAATTTTGAACTCGTTCAGGGGGAAATCTCCTAAATGAAAATGTAATATTTAGGTTGTGTCCTTTCACGACGACCAGCTAACAAAATGGTTAACATAATATCGCCAACAGATGCTAGATTTGCTAGAATTTAACCTTTTCCACTAATATTGGGATGTTTTAAACGTTTTTTTTTTTTTAATTTTGGATTTTAAAATTAAAAAATACAAATAAAAGCTTAAAGATGAAAAGTTTTAATTTTAAATGAAGTAGCATATACTGTGATTTATAACGAACATATTTTCAAATATTATTAGTTACTATCAGATTGACAAACAGGATTATTACATTTATGTTTTAAAATTTTTATGCAAATTTTTTGTTACATTCACATTGCTGCTAAAAGTTTGTTTAAAATTCGTCGCACTCTATCCGTAATATAGCCCAGTGGCTTAGTGGTAGTGCTTGCTTCGCATTGCCACGCCACAGGTCCGGTGATCGAATCCTGGATTAGGCTAGGTTGACCCATATCCTTTCATCCCTTAAGTGGGTCGATAAATTGGGGACCAAGCATGCCTGAGAACTAAAAACCGGGGGGTTCCGCGTGAGGCTGACCACCTTACCGGGACATATGACTTGCACCCGAGAGCCCTAGGTCACGAAAGCTGAAATGGACACGGCAGACTGGGCTCACTAACAGGCTGTTGCGCCGAGGAGTTTTGTTCAGCTTTTATCGGTAAGCCAGGTATTGCAAACGAGGGTTATGACCTTAACACAATGTTTAAGGAAAGCAAAATAAAATTACGCAGAATGCTTTAGCAATCATTTTAAATAAATAATGTGGTAACAATGAAATGTACTAATACCCAAATTCCTTTAACATTTAAGGGTATTTAATTTT